>PYHX02000158.1:47609562-47676366 GCA_004302925.2 Cochliomyia hominivorax
ACGTCAAAAAGTCACTTAAAGTTCCCAAGAGGTTCTAATCATTACTCTTATAGTGATGTAATTACTCAATATAAGAGGATTGGGGACTTGCAATATTGAATGTTGAGAAATAATTTTTAAGAATAACTTCTTATCCGATTTAGGAGTTATTTCGTGACAGCTTTGTCGTTGTAATGATGAATTTAACCAAAAATATTTCCTCTAAAGTCATCCGGATAACTTTACGTGAATTTCTCCTAAGTTTTCATCTCAAAGCAATTTAAAAAATACAAAACAACTAAGAGTCTAATTGTCCTAATATCTTACATGATTACATAATAACTATGGCAAAAATGTAAAAAATCTAGTCCGATCTATTTGATTTGAATTTATAATCAAATTTTAAATGGAATATATCTATTTAAAATGATTTCATGATACATGGAATTTATAGGAGGGACATAGGACATTTTGAACTAATCTGAACAAAACTCCAAACAGAAATGTATAAAATTTGCCCAATGAGGTATTTAAGCTCCAAATTTGGAAGATAACTGAAATGTTGGATTAATTGCTACCAATTTGGACAGAAATCAAGCCATTACTTGCATCTGCACAAATACATTATACCCTAGCTATCTGTGATGGTATTGTATATGATTTTAAGAATTAAAGTTTATAGGTATTTAACACTCAATATGGAAGCCACCTTCCTATTTTTATTTTAACAACTTCGTCTTATGAGAATCAATTTTCCAAAATTATAAATTTCAATATCAACAACAGATATAAGAAATTAATATATATTTTCCAAAACATGTATATAATATATACTCTTATACTCGCTATGTTGAATCTGTAGTAAATATGTATGACATTTCAACCATTAATACACCTTACACATATACATTGATTTTGCTTGGAATATTAATGATATGTATTTAGTTTTAAATTAAAGCTAAGTTTTATTTTAATCTGAAACTAATTTTTGCAAAATTAACAAAAGTGTTTTGTCTGAATTTTATGGTTGTCTCCGAAACGGTCTGAAATTACTTTGTTACTGGAGGAATTTTAATGGTTTTTAATTGAAAACGATCAGAAATAATTATTATTGTGACTGTGAGAAAGTTTCCAACAGATAGACATAAATAATATTTTGGTCCTTTTCGGCGTTACACAGAAAAGACATATCTTGATATTAATATTTGGCATTGTGAAGGGTACAAAAATATAGTGTAATCAGAAAATGGACAATGTATAAATAATAAGTCTAATAATCAACACATTTTTGATTGCCAGGAAACAAATTTATCCGAAAATCTAACTAGGAACCCTTTATATTTACTAAGCTTACTATTGCTATTTTATTGGCCTTTAGCTCCCTAAACTGATAATTGTGCGGACCTACTGTCTCCTTACAATGCATTATGTCTTATCACTTTACTACCCATGTTAAGCTTTCGGTGTTCATGCAAAGTCTTCATTCATTCCCTTACGACACACTTGGTGCGTCCTAAATTCTAACGTGGGATACACACAAGTTGTTTGTGTTCTCCTTGTATACAAGCTTGTAACGAGAATTACTTGTAATATTTTTGAACGAAAAAAGATCTCGAATGCCTATTTTCCGTGTTGCAGCATTCCACTGTTAAGAGCACTTAACATTCGACTTAATCGGCTATAACTCACTTTACTCCTTAAATACAATAGTCTTTTGCGAAGATTTTTTTTTCCATTTTATGTATCTCTTTTACAGCGTATTGTAATGCCATTAACATGGTCAGCGAGAAAGGACAAAAAAAGAACACAAAAATAAAACAGAACAAACCTTTACTATGTTGTTTACAATTAGGGTTACCTTGACATTTAACTCATGATAACAACACTAAAAACAACAAAATAAAAAAGCAAAATAAATTACAACGAGCAAAAAATAACGTCAACCAGGATACTCACTCACTCAGTCATTCATCTGTAGTTGTATGGTCATTGCGTGCCATTGCGTGTTGTATTGTTGGTCACTTTAGGACCGTTGGGTCTTTTGTCATTTTTTTTTTGTTTAAGTGATGTTTGTTATAGTTACTACAGCTTTCAGTTTATATAACTCATATACACACACTAACTTAACTTTTTACATACACTTTTTAGCAATTGTTGTTGAGAGTCTCTGCGATATATATTTTTTCCTTTCTTTTTAACAACAACAATGTTGTGTCATTTTTGTCCAGTTTATTCAATTGTTTCAAATAATACTACAGTGTATCTGTATGAGTGTTATAGTATCCTTTCCGTTAATTCTTGTTTATTTTTTGTTTTATTTTGATTATTTTACTTTACACTTCAACAATTTTTTTCGTGCTTTTATTGGTGGGTTTCCAATTTTTTATTTTTCATAAAAATTCCCTGACATGTTTGTATAGTTTGATGTATGATAAGCAATAAATATGTCTGTTACTGTGAGTAGGCTGTTTTTATACATTCTTTATATCCTTTTTTGGACCCAAATGAACAAGTCCTCATTCTTTGATTTGTTTTAATTTGACAATAACTTAATGTCATTTATTATATTTATTTAGTGATATTTTTATATTTTTAAAGGGACCTAAATGAAAGGAAGGTTTGGGAAAAGGTCAGTTAATAAACTCTTCATGTTCTATTGTAAATAGAATAGAAATGGAAAATAAAAAAGCCTCCACCACTTACATTAAGGAGTAAGATCGAAAAATTCTTAACATAGATATATAGACATATATGTTAATAAAACCGAAACTACTAAACGTATAGTTGAAATTCTTTGTTTAATGGAAATTATTCTTTCAATTTGCAAAAAAGATATATTTTTTATACATTAATCACTAATAGTAAAATTTTAAACCTTTTTACGAAAACCCTTCCATTAACGTTTTTGTACTGATTTTTGTCACTTTGCTCTGCATTAACTTAAAATCTTCGTACCAAATCTTCGTCTTTTAGAGTCCTTTTTGAAAATGATTTCTCTCGTTTTTTGACTTTAGACCGGCACTGTTTAATAACATTGGAAATAGTTTGAGAATGGACCTTGGAATGTTAAGTCACCTTTTGTAGGACTAAGATTGGTTTTGTTGAAAATATTAAATAATTCTTTTGTACACCATTTTCGTATGGAGTAAGAATAATAGAAGAAAACAATTTTATCCTAAGTCTACCAAAGTCAGAGAGGTTATAATGAATTTTTTGGATAGTGGAGTTAGTCTCTGAAATAATAAAAATGAACCTTTTCATCTTCAATGACATTTTGACCCCCTATTTGAATCCGTACCAAAATAGTAGGATAGGTAAAGCTTTTTAAATAAGAGACAAGAGGCAAACTGTGTAACACTTTT
Source organism: Cochliomyia hominivorax (assembly GCA_004302925.2). NCBI lineage: Eukaryota > Metazoa > Arthropoda > Insecta > Diptera > Calliphoridae > Cochliomyia > Cochliomyia hominivorax. The sequence continues at coordinate 47,612,904 of PYHX02000158.1, forward strand.
AAAAAAGCTAATTCTGGTAAAGAAATGCTGAGATAGAGCGAAGAAATTTCACATGCTTTGCCATATCTTTTGCAGTCTCGAGACCTTCATTCCATAGAGTACTAATGGGAAGCATTTAATCAAAGAGTACGAATATGTAAAATTAGAAGATTGTAAAAAATTGACATTGATATCAACACCAAGTCAGTACATGTAAATGTCATTGATATGTGATCGTTCTGAAACTAATATCACTTCTGCATTTTCTAATAAACGAATGTATTTTTGTTCTCTGGTTTAGTTTTATCTTTGTATTCTTAACGATGAAGAAGAGATAAAAGCATAAAATGAAAGAAACCGAAAGTGTAAGCCAATGCCCAAAAAGTAATATAAAGGAAATCATAGATAATACGCATGAAAATACATTATTGGCACGATTACAGAGAAAAAGATATTCGTATGTCGAAACGTAATTTCAGCAGTGCTAGTATTATGGTTAGGAAGGCATTTTCTGTTGTAAAATTCACTTTGTTCCAACAAAAATAAATGACGCTATTTATAACGAATTGTTGAAAGATTCTCCTCACTTTCTTTCAATGTGCCATGGTTTAGTGATTAACATGCCTTTGTTATACTGGTCAACGTGTACTGGAGAACTTGTGGGTACACAGGGACCGTTATGTTTATTCAAATAATGCCATATATGTAACTTAACAGATCTAAAAGAAAAACAAAAGCAAATTAGAGATAAAATCGATATTTTTAAAATTATTTGAATCAATTCCAACCGTTTATATAATATATATATTTTAATTAAAGTATTAATTGATTTAATAAAAATATTATTTGCCCATAAAATTTTTCCATTTTAAAAAAGTTACGTGCATTTGTAGCAACATGGACTAAGGCCATACATGGAAGAGTACAAATTTCCTAATAAAATATATTTTTATTTTAAGGTATAAGCACATGTTAATAAGAAACTAGTAGTTCTAAAGTTACAGAACTATTTCAGGTTAGAAAAATTTCTAATAATCCTTCGGAAAGGGATTTAACTTACGATTGGAACAAGTTCTGGGTTATAACATGAGTGAGACAAAACTTTCCATCCACTGTTTTAAACTAACAGTAGTACCAGCTGGTTGAACTTGGACATTTGGACAATTTTAACAAACTTTTCTAATACAACAAAATACTAAGCATTACTTTAGTGCCTTTTTGCGTTTGACAATAATCTGTAGAGCAATGGTTTTAAATCCACATAATTTATATTATTTGTCTAAACTTAAGTGCATTTATAGGAAAATGTCTTAAAAAATGGCAGGGTCGACTCTAAATTAATTTTGAATCTAAAATCAAATGCAAATAAAGTTTAAGTTAGTTAATTAAATAAAAATATTTTTTACCTACAAAATATTTTTTTGTTAATTTTTTTCTAATTTCAAAACAAGAAAATATGCTATAATCGGCCATGACGAATCTTTAGCACCCTCCACCACAAATGCGTGTAAGTAAATATAATATGTACACTCCCACTCACTCATACACGTTTATAATATATAATCGTTTTTTCTTGAATACAACACAATATACGTTAATACGTTATTAAAATTAGTAATATTTTTGGAAATAATTATTTCTACTAAATCGATTTTGATAATTTTTGGAATAATAGTGAAGTACATACAACTTTAAATTATGCACAAATCTAAAATTAATTTGTCGATTTCTAATTGACAGTTTTACAAAAAGTCGTCGCTGGAACTTAGAGTTTTCTGATTTTTTTCTGGACTATAAAAAAATACTCAAGCCAAATTTCATTGAGCTGTGTCGATTATTGTGGACGTGAGCATGCCAAACAATAGACAGACAGGTAGACATAGCTAAGTCGACACAGATTTTGATTTCATGTAAGAATATATACAGTATGGGCTCTGAAATAATTAATTTCTAACTTTACATAAGTAATGACAAATTTTATATACATTCTTCACCACTCACGGTGGTGAAGGGTATAAAAAGTTACAAGCTTTTATTGGAACGTTCATAGGTGTATATACATTCTTAAAGAAAGTACAACTTATCCAAAAATACCAAAACTTTCTTGGACTAAGGCTACACATGAAAGATTAAAAGTTTTCTATAAATTTTATTTAGGTTTTAGCACAGTTTAATAGGATCAATGAAGAAACTAAAAGAATGGAGCCTTTGACAAGAGACCAAGGTCTAACATATTAATAAAAACGCACGAAACCACTTTAAACTTACAAAAGTATCATCAAAATTAAAATAATTTTATTACTGAATATAAAGTTTATTATTCATCTGTTTAATTTACTTTACTTATCTGTTTAATTATATTATTTTGTATAAAGAAATTAAAATTATTTTTTTCTTTTGCTAAAAATATAAACATAACAAAAAATTTATAAAAAGTTACAAAGACTAAATTTAAAATTTCAAATTAAAATTGTTATTCATATTTTTTGTTCTCTATCCAGGGAGAAATAAAAATATTTATAAAGAACATTAAAAAAACTTAAAGCTTTTAGTCATAAAAATTACAAATAAACAAAAATTTCCACAAAAAACATAAGTTAAAAATAAAATAAAAAATATGTTTATAATTTAAAAGCTGAAAAAAAGTATTTTTTCTAAGCAAATAATTTCAATTTTTATTTCCTAAGAAATAAACTCAAATAAATTTTAACATATTTTTTACATTTGTTTTCAAATATTATTTTTTTTAAACTTTCTAGTCCACAATCATAAACACAGCTATTATACGCTTGAGTAAAAGTACTAAAAGTTCCCATAAAAAAAACAACAAGAAAACTGAAATTAAAAAAAAATAATAATAAAACTGTAAATAAAATTCAAATACTAAAAATGAAATTTTTAGAGAGAAAAAAATTAAATTAATTTTTACGAGATGAACAGATAGATAATTTCTCTACATAAAGTTTGTATGTACTTATAAGGGTAACCCCAAAATAAGGCAAGAAATATACACATACACTATTAAAACTAGAGTTCTTGCTGTTTTTATAATAGTGGTAGTAATATTAATTTGAAAATGTTAAGAAACAAGCATAAGTTTTAATTAAAAGTTAACATACTTTTAGGCTCTTCAAACGCACAACATTCATAAGGGTTTCTACTTTTTTCCTTTTTCTTGCATTACACAGTGGGGTAGAAAGCAAAATATGTGAAAAAAAAACCGCAATTGTCTTCAATTGATCACTCTTAGGTTTTACAAAAATTGATCCATTAACGATTTTTTCAGGAAATAATTTTAGCTTTGTCAGTTTTGCTTCTATAAAAACTAAAGAAAACAAGTAAAATTTCTTTATTTATTAAAGGCAATATTATACGTAATAACATGAGTGAGACAAAACTTTTCATCCACTATTTTACATTTATTTTTTTAAAGTACCAACTAGTCGAACCTGGTTGATGTCCAGCCAAAAATTTTAGTAATCTGTAATGCCAAGAAGGAATCATCTTAGACCCAATAATATAAAAATCTGAGTCGATTTACCCATATCCGTATGTCTGTTGGAAACATTCAAATTATTATCCTTTAAAACAGGCAACCTAAAATTCAAAAAAAAAAATACTTTGTCATTTTTTAAATTAGTCATTAATCAAAATTTAAATGTCATATAGATAAAAAAATTATTAGGTATTTATACTCGATATTAAATAATAAGATCACAGGGATCCTCACATTTAAATCTTATTGGATTCCAGGTATAAAATGTAGCCTCACTTTTTATAATGAGAAATATATTATGGCAAACTAATTTCCGAATCTCTGGTGTCGAAACTGGAAGATAACACAGAGTAAAAATAGTATCTCGGGAATCAGAAATATTTTACCACATTGGCCCAACTGTTGAAGAGGCTACAATACTAACCTCTATTAAAGACGTTAATTTAGTTTTACTATTGGAATTCGGGACACAATAGAAAGGTGATCTTCTAAGTACTTTCTAAAAACGTGGTTGAAGTGGTGAGTTAGTAAGTCAGCTCATGAAGAAACATAAATCTTTTGGAAATAAATCTGAAACTATGAAACAGTTGAAGATATTTTAATAAAATTCAATATGTTTTTTTTTAGTTGACTGTAGTGGTTTACCTTTCAAAGTTATCTGGTATATTAATTTTCTAAAACTCAACAAAAATGTATTGATCTTATGAAGAAGAATGTTGTATATTGTTTGTTTTGGAACCACTGGACGTGGCCAAAATTTTCAAAATTTAAATCAACGAATTGTCTAACTTATTTAGTTAGGTAAATGCCTTTCTGATGATATTCAGATTGTTTCAATAATTTGCATTTGAGCGATATAAAATAATACGAAGACTATTTCTTGAATAGCTTTTTAGGAAATTTGTTTATAGTTTTGATATTTACTCGTTTTTGATTAATTCACTATTTTTAATAGCAAATTACAACTTGCGGGTTCTAACTCATTCACCGACTTATATAAAAGAGTTCATTCCTTCTAAAATGTCTGTGCTTTCAGAATAAGAAATGAAACTTATAAGTAGAACTTTTCATTTGATAAAGAGGTTAACGATAATGAACCTCCAAAACAAATTTGATCTTTACAGTTGATTACAATTAAACTGTACATATTAGATTTAACTATCCATCTGACCAGATGTTGCTCAAATCCCGCCAAAACAACGTCTACTTCCATCCCACTGTGCACTTCTGTGTAAATTTTTTTTGTGTTAGGAAGCCAATGAAATAAAAAAATAACTACACACAGCACGTTAAATAAATACAACTTCGACTAATAATATTAACAACAACAAAAAGTAAAGAACTGTTAAAGAAAATAAAACTGAAATGAGAGAAATGGAACAAGGAAGAGCAACCAAAGAAAATATATGAAAGTACTTAATTTTTATGAACTAAAAGTTTATCTTAAATAAAACATCTTAAATACCATTTAATAATGTTCTAAGTCTCTTACACACTCATACTCGCACTCGTACTCTAGCAGATATTAATTTTGTATTGTAAATGTGGTAGGAGTATTCCTACATACACACACATTCACTCATACAAAAAAAAAATAGATTAATATGTATAGAAGAAGTACTACATAGATACATATATATACCACCAACAGTTATGCCAACATTTAGTAATATTATTTGTATCTTAGATCTGTTTTTATGTAATTTTGTGTGTAACCAATATTATTATTCAAATGCCTTTAAGCTACTGAACCAACTATATTGCAAAGTAATATCGCAAACAAAAAAATTATATTTCCCGAATTTTGCGCGTTTTAATATATGAGCGTACACAAATAGTAATAACAACAACAACATTGAACTTAAATTTATGCATATTGAGATAAAATCAAATAAAGTTAATAGAACAAACAAACAAAACAGAAATATCAAACTTTATTACGAAATTGTTATAACGGAAGAGACATCTTTATCTAGAAAATTATACTAGAATATGAAAGTTTTCGAACGAGAATATTTGTTACGAAGTTTTTTAAAAACAAAAAATAATCTTAAGATGGATATAAAAATTATAATATTAGAAATGTATTAATCCAATAGAGTTTATATCTCAATGCTCCTCGCTTAAACATCTAATTAGTTTATGTACTTAAAATGACAGTTGGACTCTAATATTAAGTAGATGAAGTAAAATTTTTTCTAATTATCTCAAAAAAGTCATATGCGTTTATAAGAATATGCACTAGCATGCCTCTTATAATCTTTAGGTTATTTCATTTGATTTTTCAACTTTTTTAACATATCCGCAAGTTTTGTTCCGATTTTTAATAAGTTAAGAAACAAAGTTGTGTGTCAAACAAAAATATTTAAAATCAATATCTTCTTCTGGTTGAAGCATAATCAATAATAATAATCATGAAGCATAATCATAATAAATAATAATTGAAGATTCCAAAAATTGCGAAGAGTTGTGTTTTTTTCATATTTTCCTCTTACATACAATTTTTCTTGAAATCATGTGTAAGAGTTATCCTTCAATGAGAGGATACATTACACAAAATGTTAAAATTCTGAAGTATGATTTTTAAAACGGAATATTATTTTGATACTATTAGATGAATATTTTGTATGCCACGTTATCCAGTATTTCAGCTATCGTTTTCGCACCAACCATCTAACAAGGTCTCCATAGAGGAACTTTGTTAAGAATTTTTCGATCCCACTGTCTATGTTATACTCTACCACATTGTTGGATATGAATGACAGCTTTGAAAAATTTACTAATAACTCTCGTATAATTTGCTTTTCTGATGTATGCTTAAGTGTGTAGTACAGTGGGGCAGAATCGATTTTATTTGGAAATAAATCTGTAACTTTTGAAAGGCTAGATAAATTTCATGCAAATGAATAATTTTTTAAAACTCACGTCAAGGTTTTTACTGTCATATAATCGATTCTGCCCCACTGTACTACACACTTAAGCATACATCAGAAAAACAAATTCATATCCAACAATGTGGTAGGGTATAACATAGAGAGTGGGATCGAAAAATTCTTAACATGTATATCATAAGTCAACCATTGTCCAGCAGGAAAACTTTTTCAGAAAATTTGACTTCATTGTCCGTGTTCTCATTTTGAACTCTAAATTTTTAGCATCGTTGCTGTCAAGTACTTTCTGAGCCTCGTATATTTCTAACGCTTTTGTACCAAATAGTTCGACCATTGGGCTAACCTGGCTGTTTTCCTATTGGATGTGTCGCAAACCTCTTTGAAATGCTTTCTATTTTTTGGCTATACAAACATCATGTAGACAATTCCTGTAGACAATTCCTGACAGACAATTGGAAACAGTTTGGCAGCAGACCTTCGAATGCTTGACCTACTTTTTGTACGACGAATTTGGGTTTTGCTGAAAGTATTTAGTACTTTTTTCTGGCCACTCATTTTAAACATATTGAAATTATATAAATTTATTTGACATTAAAATAAACAACTGCCAAGTATGACAAGTGGTCATACTTTTAACATTTAGAATAGATAGAACACCTATTTCGGAACTAAGGGAAATAATTCACCCATAACCACCAAATTCAATAGGCATCATCATGACGAACAATTGACTTTTTGAAAGTGTGTCTGTGTCTAACAGTATACTTAATGATGTGGTAACATAAGTGTATAAAAATTATTATTACCCTACTGCGCAGTGTAGAGGTCGGATTGGTTTTAAGTTAATTTCTCAATTTTTTAATTGCTATAAAAAAACGCTGAAATATTTTTTTCGTTGGCAACACTCTTTTAAATATTTTTCTCCTTGAGGAGAAAAAAAACTAAACCACAACTTTTATGTTAAAATTGTGACATGACGCGCCTATCAGAGGAATTGAATCAAATTACCTTGTAATCTTAACCTTAAGGTTATTTTCCAATTTTATTATGTCATTCTTTGGCACACTAGAACACCTAGCACATCGCTTCTAATACCCTGCCCACGAAATTTGTTATTCAAGTTTATCTCTGTTTTGGTATCAAAATGCCATTTCTTAAGAAATATTACTATTCTTTACTTCGCCTTCTTCTTTCTCTTCTTCTTTATTTTGTAGATTTTTTTTGCAATACTTGTTTGTTGTAAGCGTTGTTGGTGTAGATGTATATGCATTTCCTTTTGCTTTCGTATCTGTTTTCTCATGGTTTTCTTATTGTCTTACGGGAAATATAAATGGAAATCTTATATTTCCGCTTATCGCGATTGAAAACCTGAACTTCTTCTTCAGTGTTGCTGGTATTTCTTTTTAAATGCTTTTTTTCTCGTTATTTTACTTTATTTTGGTCTTTGTGGCTTGTGGTTTTTAAGTTTTTTTATATTCTGAGTGTATGTGTGTATTTGGTGTTTTTAATGTAAAACAACTTGTAATCTTTTATGTTTTATATACATTTTACATGTTTTCTTATGAACTTTATGTAAGTTATGTAATATATTATCTTTAATTCTTTATAAAAATAAATAAAGAAAATCCAAATGTATAATTTTTCGATCAAATGTATATAATGTCGATTTGATATATATCCAATTTCAAATTAACTTTTTTTTTTTAATTTTAATTTCCTCTTGATTGATTGATTTATAAAAATATATATGTACATATTTTATATATCCTCCAACATTGCAAGTGGAGATGAGGGTACTTTAACTTCGTCATTCGGTGTGTAACGCCAAGAAGGAAATTTCGGACCCCATAAATTATATATATTCTTGCATCAAATCAAAATTAGAGTAAAATTAGCTTTATCCGTCTGTATTTCTATCTGTCCTTTAGAAACATTCTCTTTTATGAAATTTGGCCACATTGTTATTGTCCTTAACAATCTACTATTTAAATTATAAAACTAGCAAAAAAAGTTATAGACTGATAACTGAGACAACCTCAAACTTTTCCAAACAAACTTTTATAATTTTTTTCTACAAATTTTAAATGGATTTAAGTTATATGTTTTTCGTCATCAAAAAAAAATCATCAAAATCGGATAAATAGAAAAAAATAAAGGCTGAGATATGCACAATTTTGATACACCCCAAAATCTGTGTGCTATGTCGGTCTCAATTTTAAAGAAAATTTTTTGGAATTGGTCAAATATATTTATTTTGACAAAACACAAAGACTCGAGATTCTGCTGGAGCACCCACATAAGACCACATTCCCGGAACTAATGAAAATGAAATGTGGCACAATTAATTTCGTAACCATCTTGAATATATTTTATTAATTTTATAAATATAGGTCCATATTTCCCTATAACTTGCATATAACGCTACTTCCCGAAAAACGGGTTTGAGTTTATAAAATTATACAATAAGGAAAAATTGTATTAAAATTCGGCGCAACTAATTTTCTAGCTCTCTTGAGTACATGTTGTTAATTTGAACTTTATCGATAGATATTTTTCGATTGCTCCCATATAACGCCCCTCCCTGAAAACAATTTATAACTTACAAAACTAGTAAACGTAGGTCCATTTCTTTGAGCTAAAGCTAAGCGTTTGTTTTTGCACAACAGATTTGTACCTAAAAAGCATTATATGAATATGAACCGATTTAATTTAATTACACGATTATTTTAATTTACAGCTGTAATTTAAGTCTCGTTCCCGGAAAAAACTTTAAACTTATAACACTTTTAGACTTGAAACAAATATATTGAATTTCGGCTCCACTATTGCTCTAACGATCGTAATTAAGCGTCCTTTCCCGGGAAAAAGTTTCAGTTAAATCCAATTTTTTTTCTGTCTGACAATTAACGAGTCTTATTCGTTTATTAAACCTTAATAATTTTACCTCCCAGAATAGTGTTTTTGACCTAAATTCAGACACTAAATAAATGTCTTTAATACAATTATCTAATTTCTCGGATATTACTTTCCATACAGAAATTCTTCTCATAACCTTACTTTTTAAAAAAATCGGCCTATAAAATCTATAGCTCGATGGGTTATATTTAGGAATATGTTACCATATTTCACTGTTTTATTGAGGCCTTTTCCCATAAGAGGGAGTTTAAGATGATGAACGAATAATAAGTTTTTTGGCAACATCCACTCATGCTAATTTTTTCATAATGCTAGTGATGGGGGTTAATGATAGATTTGACACAACCAAAATAGCATGCTGAGTTGTTGTCATTTCTCTTTTAATATTCAGAATTTTATATTATCATTATTATCCACGGAATATTAAAAGCACTTAAATTCCATTAAGTAGTTGTGAATGTTATAATAACAAAAATGAATCCTGTTTATAAATTATTAAATTCAATTAAGCGCAGATTAACCACAATTATAAAGAGTACAAATGTTATAATTAAAATACACTAAACGTCAATTGAATAATACATTACTGACAATAAAGTAATATTAGCTGTTTTAGTCAAGTGTTTAAAGTTGCTCATGTGTAAATAACTACAAATACAATTTTAATTGTAAAATCAACAATAAACTATGAGTGTAATTAATTAAACATAATTATGTAATCCATTTGGATATGTAAAACCTTATAATTGGTTATGTGAAAAATTATTTTAGGATAATGTTGCACATATAAATAAAAGCGCTAAAATTAAAATATATCAGAACGTTTAAATGGAGTAAATTTAATATTGTATAAACATGATTGAACACTTATATGTGATTTATTCAATATGAAGTGATTTTCTGAAAATGGATTAATATACGTTTGTGTTGATGTTTGTGACATATAGAGAAAATGATGCTAAATTAAACATTAGAAATACCGCTTGACTCAGAATCACTTTCAGAATCAATTTTTGGATTTGACAGTCATTTCTAGTATTAACTTCTTTTGGTTGGTATCATTTCCATTAAAGGTTATTCGGATTTTGCTAATTTTTTTTAGATTTTAAAATACTTCTTATACAAAAATAGAAGTAGAGGGAAACAGCTTGAAGAAGTAAATACTAGAATTTATGATCAAGGAAAAAGGCTGATTCCATTCATAATAAGTTCAATTATTTTTTAACCTTATTTGGCATTCCATCGCAAGGATAAACAAACTCTTGAGTGATACAGAATAATAATTTGGTATTCGTACCAAAAAAGGCAAATCCTCCAAACCTCCTGTTTGACCAAAGCATTTTAAAATCATTAACGAAAGGCTTTAAAAATTTTTAAACTTATTTTTGTGAATTTTAATAATTTCAGAAACGAAATTAAAACCAAAACTTTAGTGGTTTCGCTTTTTCGAAAATTAACTAAGTCGAAATTTATTGCCATATATCCATCCATCCGTGTGTCGGTTGAAATCAAGTTGATGAAGCCGAACTATACTTAACATATATGACCTGTATATCAAACGATTGAATATGCTCTCGAGAATTTAGCTATTGACATTCAGGAAAATTGGTTCATAAATGCCTCAGATATTAGCAAACAAACTTTTTTCGTGTATCTGTATTTTTCACTGATAGATTTCAGTAAATTTAGTTGACTCTTAGTTCCTGCGTTATAGGCAAAAACATATTTTTTCCGTATTTAAACTTCTTCACTTTTCAAAATTGGTTCATAAATGGTCAATTCTACCTTTAATAATGTAATTCATGTGGTTGTTTTTATTTACAAAAACAATAACAACGTTTAAAATAATGTTGTAAGTGTAATGAGTTATTTATCACTCTGATAAATTTATAATAGTATTGTTTTAGTAAAAGCGAAAGTTACTCGTGAATAAAATTTTACATGCAAAACTTTGTAAGTTGATAATTCAAATACAAATAAAATATAAATGTAAGAGATATAAGCATTTTTTCATGTATTATAAGGCAGTAAAATTTTGAAATCGAGTGAAAAAAACGAGGTACCCCACTTTAAGTCCACTAATAACTCCGCCCATAGAGGCAATTTTAGGAAATTTTAACTATTCCAGATTTTACTAATATTAAAAAAAGTTCATTAGCTTCTTCTTTAATACATCCTTCTAGCCCTTAACTTTTTCATCTTTTTTCTATAAATTTTTATTTGTTTTTTTAAACGTATACTTAATATAATTTTTATGTATAACTCATACGCTAATTAACTTAATTTTACTCAGTATGAACATATATCGTTGAAGATCTAAAATGTAATACCCTATACCATGACGCTGGCATAAAAACTATAGTTCGTTCTTATTACTTTTTTCTTTCTTTTTCGAAATAAATGTAGAATTTCATAACTTTAAAAACGAAATCTTTATTTAAAAGTTCTTTTCTAACAAAATATATTCTATAGAATGCACAACGCTTATGCACTCTGTAGTTTGAAATTTCTAGATTTTTTATAAATCCCTTTTTGTTTATATACAATTGATCCTGTTTTTTCATTGATTCTTATTTACAGATAACAAAACTGCCACACAGGTAGCTCTTCTGGAATTGCATTAAATGCAAAGCGATAAAAATATTTTGGTTTATTGAAAAGCAGATAAATATGCGAAAAATAGCTTTTAACACACAGAAATAGTTCTACCACCATTTGCAATTATTCAGTTTAAGCAGATATTAAAACAAGTAGAAAAATTGTAGTCGGCCGAGATAATTTGCTTTCCTTGTTTTAGTAATGTGTACAACAGATTATTATGATACTAACATTTATGTGAAATTTTAGAGTTTTAAGAGTTTTTTTTCTATGGAAGTTGGAAAAATATGGAGCGACCATCGTATAATTTTTTACAACAGTTTTGGTTTATATTAATCTTAATTTGACTAAATATTTTTACAACACCCACGCATATGTGCGATTTATTAGTTTCAAGGTGAAAGATGGTTGTATGGGACCTTAGAAATAATGGGTCGGTAGTCGTTTAATTTGTCATAATCCCATTACGGGGGGACATTTTTATGGGGCTTGTAAGAAATAATGAACCTATGAAAATCGTTGTCAACAGATATTAGCCTTTATTCGAAATAAAAGAACGTGTCAAATTTCATTAAGATATGTTCAAAACTACATCCTGTACTTTGCGAACAAGCTTCACGTGGACAGCCAACCGTACGAACGGACATACTTTATTCCACCCAGGAAGTGTTCTGACTCGAACGGCATATTTTTAAAGTAGTGGTAGGACTAGTTTTCCTCTCCGTTACAAACATCTGCACAAACGCATAATATCCCCACCATCTGTGGTGGTGTAGGGTATGATAAAACGAAAGAATTGTTAAGTATTTTGTTGAAAACGTGTGAAATAATTTTAGTCTTTAAGTTTTGACAAAAGATTGTGATCGGAAAGATTGCAATGACTGGATAGGAATTATTCTGCTTAACACTATATGCAAGATTTTGGAAAGATCGTATAAGAAACACTTCAAAACACAAGTTTGGTAAAACAAGGTAAACATTATTATAGAACTTTTAAAAATACTGTTAACAGATTTCAAGAAGGACTTCGACAACATGTCATTTGAAAAGCATTAAGAAGAAAAGGAATACCTCAGAACGTAATACGAATCATCAGAGCTGTGAACGAAGAAGCCGAACTCTTCACAACGGCAATGTCAGCCAAATATTTTGAACAAATGCTGTACTTTAACAAAAATGCTCCTATCACCTCAGCTATTTACCATTGTGCTGAATGGTATAAAAGCAAAGTCTTTTGAAAGAAAAGGGGAATCACATTGAGTCTCACAAGTCAACATGTTTTGCATCTTGAATTTCAAACGTTCAAAAAATATGGAATAAAATTAGCCTTTTTGGTTTTGACGACCCTCAAAATGACTTATAGATTTATAAATCCCAAATCATGATTTATTCCTAAAAATTTTAAAATTGCACCATGTCAAGTCATTTGAATTATCACATTGTTTTTCTGAATTTCCGAAAATCAATTACATTCAATGTTAGTGATGCAAAAAAAATCAGTAAAAAATATAATTCCTGCAATTAAACAGAAAAATATATAAATTAAAATAATTGCAGTTGCAGCAAATTATTAATAAATTAATTGCATTTAAAATCATTACAAAAACTAATTTTATTATTATTTCTTTTTTCAGCTCAATGAATTAGTAAATACGCATTTTAATTCAAAAACGCTCCAACCAATAAATTTATGAACAATTTCAGGATATAAAAAATTAAATGACTTTATTTCCTATTCATAAATATGAATACTTCAACAGTCACTATGGAATCAAATGACATGGTTCAGAAGTCACAAATGGTCATATGTGGTTAACAGGATCTGGAAGAGAAAGACGAAATAATAAAAAATTAAATAAAAGATGCATAAATTAAATATACTTGATTTTTTAAATAAACTTATTTATTTTCTTTACCAACTAACAAAACAAGCAACCACTACTATTGTCAAATGTGTATGTGTTTGTAACAAAGTCTATCTCAGTGTCCATCTGTCAGTGAAAATGTGCTCAAAAAGTTATCTTGATATTTTAGATTTGTGGATGTTTGAAAATGAGTTATAAAAGAATGTATTGTAGAAATATAAAGTTTCTTAGGTATCCATACACTCTCAATAAATTTCTTTATGTATGTATGTCTCACTACTCAATTTATCGCCAGTAAGTGTATCATTAGAATATAGTGAAGACTTTGTGTAGGTAATCAAGCAAGATTTCTTGCGATTTCATGACTAAAAATCAAGTTGGAAAAGAGATAAAGAGACACAAGAGATATAAAGAGTTCAACTACTTCCTCGTCGCAAGGTGTATCCTGGTATCACAAGAGATAATAGATTACCTCCTGGACAAAACCATAGTAAACCATCTAAATTGTAAATTGTCCCCTTTATCGACTAATGGATGACAAACTGGGCGTAGTCATCAAAAACTGCTGGAATATTACATACAAAGATTTTTTCGGAAATTAAATAATACTTTTTAATGAATCACGATTACTTCACAACCGCTTCGCTTTAAGGTTTCACATTTTGCCTATTATAGGGTCAACTACTCCTAGAGGCTTCGTGAACCAGAATCGATTTTTTGAAATATATACCGACATCATCAGATTTGGAATAATCAATATTTGCTTTTTATGGGAGCTATTTCTCGCCTCATCCTATCCGTCTTACATTTTGTCCAGTAAAACAGTTATTGGGTCCAAATTAAAAAATTCTCGCTATTCATTACATATTCTATAATAAATATTTGCTTTGTACGGGGAGTACGTCTGCCCTTAGTCCTTAAAAATTTAAGTATTACTTTAATTTTTGTCAATTTTATGAAATTACGAATAATTAAAGAAAATTTTCGTTATGCAGAATACAGATTTTATTGTCTCTATCTCGTTATTTTACCACTTTCTCTGTTTCAGAATTGGACCATTATTTGACATGGCTCCCATATAGCTTTTAAAACTCTTAAATATAGACCAAAAAAAATTCTGTAACCGTCTTGTTAAAGCGATTTTGAGCTTATAAAAGTAAATGTAAACCAGTTTAATTGAAATTCTGCACAAATGCTTTATAACTGCTTTTGATGCACAAAACTGAGACCAGTGTGGGTCCATATTTTGCTCAAGCTCCCATACAAGGCCTCTTGCGGAAAACAGTATTGAGGTTATTAAAATTTAATTTTCATTAGATTTTAGGCTTCAAAGGTTCTTAAATATGAGCTGATACCATATTCAACTTATCTTTATATGAAGTCTTTTCCAAATCAAACAAATGTTTGCATTTTTAAATGGTGTAGGGTATTTAAGATTTGACTGTAGAATTCTTACCTGTTCTTTCATTCATAGTTTTCATTAAAATTAAATTAAAAAAACATACGAAATTTGTATTTTTTTGAAAATTTTTCTCATTTATTCAAAAACTCTAAACAACTTTTTGAATTTGACTCGTTTCAACAAAATTTTGACTTTAATATATATATTCAATCATCTTAAATGATTTCCAACTTTTATCCATTATTCCCTTAGACTATTTAATAACTCATCAAGAAGATTCTATAGAATTTCGAAATACTTTTAAACTTCTGCAAACAACAAAAATAATATACAAATTCAATAAAATGCCAAAAAATACACACAAAAAATATATATTCATATACGAGTATTAACAATATTTGCATTTTTTATTTTTGTTTTTCTTTAACCCCTCTTTTCATGTTTTTGTTTTTGTTGAGATTTAATTTTGGTTTTTATTGAATTGATAAAAATCACGAAAGAACCCCAGAAGCAAAACAACCATCAAACAACTGCTAAAGATAAAAATCCTTCAATATTCAATTCAATAAAACAAATGAAGAATCAAAATGTAGATTTCTATGTCGTCTCTTGTACATGCGAATGAATAAAAGAATAAATGACTGGGAGTTTTCCATATGTGATTGTGAATGTGAGCTGAAAAAAAAGTTCCATAAAATGTGGTTGCAAAATGTGTATTTATGTGTATATACATTTCTACGTCCAAGTTACCATACAACATGCAGATATTTACAGCAACAATATTTTAACAGGCGACAAGTAAAACCTCCCTGCTATTTATTGATGAAATATTTTGCACATAAATGTTGTAGAATTTTTATTTCATTTCTCCCACTTCTTCTACATTTCTTACCCTTCTACCTTCAATGGAGTTATTTTCATTTTTGCCCAAAATCGTAATCAAATTGTTTTACATCAATGTGTTGAATATTATATGAAATTTATTCTATTTATATCTTAAAATACCCTACATCTAGTAGTCGAAAATTTAACATAAAGCAAGTATATATCAACTCAATACGTTGGTCTAGAAGGGCTCGAAAAATGCCCTCAACACTTATTTGGAAATATTTCATAATTATTTTGAATTTAGAAAGATCGCCGAAACATAATGAAGTACGAATTGTGAGTCACTACATAGTTTCTTACACACCATATAAATCGAAATCATAATAGTCTGTTACATCAACTACAAAATAACAAGCTTAAACCTCTATTTCTGGAGGGCATTTATATGGAACTTAACTGTTATAAAGGACCAAACATAACGAATTTCAATATGATTCGTCCTTGATCCAAAGTATTAATATTTTAAACATTTTATCAAGGTATCTCTAACATGACGGCCTTTTAATCGTCTCCAAAAATTTACGTAGGTACACAGCCAAACAGACAGATGTTCTCACATCGTTAAAGCACTTATAAAGTGATTCTGAGTCGATCGGTCTACTAAGTAAAGGGTATAACAATAATTTTTATCTATATATACAAATAAATGTGTGTTTGTTTGAAACTTATAGACAGCTAAACTACTGCACCGATTTTGCTCAATGGATGAGGGTAGTCCTTATACAAAGCATATAATAATTATCAAATATTTAAAGAACTATAACAGCGAAAGTTCTTGAACTCAGTCCCAATCACTTCCTCAAGGAATTGTTTTAGTGGACAAAATGTGCATAGAACAAGGCAAGGGGAGAGGAGTACCACCATATAAAGAAAATACTCTTTATGGAATATCTGAAGAATTTTAACAAGTCTGGTCCTAATCACTAGCTGTGGGAACTATCTACTGAAAAAATGTAGAATGGATAGAATTAGGGGGAAAAGTACACCCATACAAAACAGTTACTTGTAATCGAATGAAATTTGGTCCCAATCAATTTCTGAATCTATTTTATTGGAAAAAACTTATGACGTATAGGAACAAGGAGAGAGATACCCCCATACAAAACAAAAAATAATTATCGAATATGTAAAGAACTATAACAACTCGAGTTCTCAAATTTGGTACCAAATAATTTCTCAATGTAACTGTTTTAATGTGCAAAATGTACTGCGTTAAAGATTAAAGGAACGGGTAACCCTCGTGCAAAAGATGAAGTAAAATTTTAGAACGGACAAGACGGAGAGACTTGGAAAAATATCCATTGCATCAATTGTTTTCAATATACGTCATGATTTGTGAAATTTCTTTCGAGATCTACAGCTGAGGAGAATTTTCAGAATCAAGTAAATTTATAACACCATATTATGGAAAAAAAGCACATCCAGTTATATATTATCATTATTGTTCGGCATATAAAACTTGGATTTTAAATAAAAACTTTTTCTAACTAAAAATTTTTGCCCAAAAAAAAAGCTGTTTCACATATTAAGTGTTGTTTGTTAGAGAATTTTAAGGACAATATGTATGTACATCATAAATTTAGTATTTCTAAAAAATGTTCATGACCCAAGGACTTACTAGAAATATGTCCTTCTTAAAATCCATTTGAAATCAATTGAAATAATTTTAATAAATTTATAATTTAAAAAAAAAAAAACAAGTAAAAATATTGTAGTATGTCAAGCTCGGCCATGAAATACTTTATACCACAATCTTGGTAACATATGTATGGGAGCTACCTGAAATTTTGCACAGAACATGATCAATTTCAACAGCTTTCGTCCTTGAAGTAAAATAATAACACATGCCAAATTCATTAAGATATATCAAAAATTGTTCACAACTTTTATGTAGATGGACAGATCGACGGACATCATAAAATTGACTCAAATATAACTCTGAGTCAAACGATATACTTAAAGGCATAAAGTAATTTTTCTGTATGTTACAAACATAATCACAAACGCATAATACCCCAACCAAGTACGGTGGGGTAGGGTGTATCAACGTTAGATTACAATTTTGTAATTATGGACCTGGTAAAATATTTACGTTTCTATAAGTTTTACAACCTCGAACTTTTTAAAACTTTTTCCCAAAATCGATATATTCATTATTGTTCAGTTCAGTTTAAATAATTTTCCTTTTGTTAACATTTATCTTAACACTCTATATAAATCACTATATTTTATATCAATCCCAGATCGCAGTAATTCCCATAACATAATTCCTATTTATATATTTTACAGAAATATATAAATGTTTAACATATAGTAAATATATTTATCAAATAAAAAACAAATAACAGAAACAACATTCATCAATATAAATACATGTGAGACATATTGAAATAAATCTCTACAAATGCAAAGCACATTGGGGTAGAATCAAGTTTATTTCTGGAAATAAATGCGTAACATATAAATTAATAAACAAAATTGATCAGAAGTGAAAAGTACTTTAAATGCTTTTAAAATTTTTTTATATTAAAAGCGTCATATTTTTAAGCCTCTTAGCTTCGCTTCTGAGACGACAATATTGTCCTCTATCTATAATGCCTTCAGTGATAGAATATTCTGAAACATTTACTTGAAATGTCAAATAATTCCAATATTCTAAACTCAAGTTACGAATTTTTTCCAAAAAAAAGTTTTTCCGTCCCAGTGTACAATGTCTGGTAACATTTTGCAATAACTCTGTTATTTTTATTTTTGCAGCGACAAATACAAGCAGTCGATATGACACAAGAGTCTTATTTTTATATATATAAAATATTTGTGCATTCCGCAACCATTACAATTCGATTTAAATTTTTTGTGTCATTATGTGTGTATATGTATAAATGTGTAAGTACTTGAATTGTATATGGATTTGGGTGCGGGTGTTATTGTGTTATATTGAAAACCGAATTGCATATGTATTTGTAAATATATTTTGGTTTGTGTATAACTATGTAAATGCATTTGTGGTTTTTATTTAATGATATCTCGCTTTTAAAACTCGATATTTAAATCCATTTCAGCAATAGTTGAAATACGAAATACAGCGTTAAAAGATAAAAAAACACATAATATAAAATAAAATAAACCAACGTGTGACATCCTTTAATACATTAACATATACTTTAGTACATGAACTGGGTATTGACAGATGCGTATACATACATCTACACATATACAATTATAAATTTACATATACAAGTATGGCAGTGTGGATATTTTTAGGCTCGTTGTTATTTCTTTTTCCTGTTTGATGTGAAACTTCTCTCCACTTGTAAATGTATAAATAAATACGCAAAAAGTCTTATTTGCAACATCATTACAATTCTCATTTTATTATATTTTGGTTTCAATTTCGCAAGTTAATTCTTGTGTATCTAGTGTATGAGCAACATGGATATTTAACAAAATTCGCTAAACTTCAAGTATGGAACAAATGATTTATATTTATACTGTTCGAGTCAGAATTATTTCATGAACCAATTTTATCATGTCCGTCCATTAGACTGACTGGCGATTCAGGTTTTAGCCCATAAAAAGATTTTAATCAATTTTTTGCATAAAAATGTTCTGTAATAAGTTTTTTGAGGATGCACCAGACATTTATCATAGACCGACTTACGAATAAAATTTTAAGGTAAAAACATCACACTTAAATGTTTGTTATAATATTTCATTTAAATAAGTTAAACAGCCTTGTGCTTCAGCTGGTCTATATCCATAGTTATAGATTGGATCGACTGAAAGGGTTCGTAAATTAAAAATTAAGTAAATTATATCGAGTGATTAGAGGGAGATTCCTGTATATATTTATTTCTCACGATATCTGATCCATGATGTAATTCTTTACAGTTGTTATTCGTCCTTTCTTTTTTTATTTTTAGCTTTCGGACTGGATGACATCAAATGGACCATAAGGGTCTCCGAGTGGTGGTGTTAAGTTATCTTGCTTAAGGATCTTTACGATTACCCTTCCTAACCTAACTTAACCTATGGTTGAGTTAGAAATAATGATTCAAATCAAAAAATTTAAAGCAATTTTAATAAAGCTCCCAACACCTCCAATAGGAAAACAGCCCGGTTAGTTCAATACTCGTACTATTTAGTTGAAGCTAAAAACATACAAAGTTCAAAAGATTTATTACAGGAATGCTGCTTAAATTTTAGAGGCCAAAATTAGAAAACGGTAATTGAAGTCAAGTTTTTTAAAAAATATTCTGCTTGTTTTGGCAGAGTTTTCGCAACTTCCTTGTAAAAATTGTATATTGATCGAAATAATGTTGAAAGCAAATTTCTCAAAAAATTCTTGGTATAATTATGTCTAAAAATATTTTCAAAAAAGACTGTTTCCACTCATGAGACTTTATAATGTGTCTACTTATTTTGGCCTATTTTGACATCCTGTCACTATACTAAATGAACACTTGAGTAGTGCAAGAACATTAAAATTTTGTACCAAGAGGTTCAAATCTTCCAAAAAGACCGAAACTAAGAGAAATATTAAGCTCTTCTAAAAGGAAAATTGAATGAAACAAAAAAGTGTCCAAAGTTTGGAAGTATCAGAAAGCACAATTAAAAAATTGTAATAATTACATCAATCAAATAAAAAAAATGAAACTGTTAGTTAAGTGATTTCACTTTTGTTATTTGTTACATTAAGGATTATTCGATCTCGCTTCACGCTCATAATGATGCGATTTTATGCACTTTTTAAAACATAATTCTAAAGGTAATTTTTGAAGTCCTTGTTTTAAGTTAGAACAAAGGATATAAAATTAACTTGAGATATTTCTTGAGTCTTCAAATAGAATTTTGATTAGAATCAGGAAATTTAGAGTACTCAGTCCCAATTGGGTGAGAATTGACAATATGGGGTTTTGTGATACCTTCTACGTGATCTAAAAAAAGTTTTTTACGTTTTTCCCAATGGTACTATTTGATCTAAATTCGATTATAAGTGCAATTGAAAAATATTAACAAGGTAAACTCGAAAATAAATAAAGTGTTCATGAAATTTGCAACAATAATTTTTGTTTTATTATTAAGAATTGAGTTTTTACATCGCACAATGTTTATTAAATGAAAATAAATTTGTAGCTTCCGAACGGCTAGCGTGATTTTAATGAAACTTTATTATTTTCAATAATGTAATATTTAAAAAAAAAACAATTCTTCCATATATCGAAACATAACAGGTCTTAGTAAATCTAAATAAATTATATTTTTATAAGTTTTTGAAACTTGTTTTACGCCAAGAAAAGCCTTCAAAGTAACCTTTCAGCAAAATATAAACATGTTATAGGTTACTTAAAAAAACTTGTTTATAACTTAACAAAGGCAAAAAAATGGCGAAAAATCAAAATTTTTTTTAAATTGAAATTTAAGGGAATTTTTATAAAAAATCCTTTCTTAACGAATTTTTGACATTAATTCTTATTAAAATGAATATATTTAAATTTCGCCAAAATTGGTAAATCGATTCAATCGATCCAGATAATAAAAAATCTGGATCATATTAAATATTATTTGACTAACCCCCATTAGGTACACAAAGTACAAACTCAAAACTTACTTTTACTATCAGTTAGTGAAGTTTCATTAAAACCCGTTTGGCAGTAACAGATTTTTATCTCTTTCATTTGAAACACTGTTTATCGTTCTATGACTCCTTCCCAGATTAAAAATTTTTGCTGTAAAAACATTTTATATTATGTTTTTCTTCAATGATTTTTTTCACCCATTCATTTCACATACATATAATGCACATACACACACACATATTGATTTTATTTTATATGTAGCAAAATTACACAAATGTATTTGTTTTAAGCTTAATAATGATTTTAACTTGTTGTGTAAAATTATTTGCAAATTTATCACACAATATTTATTTAGAGTTTAGTTTTAAAACTCAAAATATTGTTGTTGTTGTTGTTGATGATGTTTTGGTATGAGTTTTCTATTTACTTTTAAACAAATCGAAAAAAATTTACCATGGAATTGTGTTTTACATTAAGTTAATACCATTTGAAAATTTATGTTTTAAAAGCCACAATTTTCAAATGAGTCAATATAGAACTTTGACTTTAATTACATCTTGTAATTAAATGCAATTGGAAAATAAAAATAAAATACGTACCGAACTTCACTCCTTTTTCAATACTGAGACGAAGAAATCTTTTCTATTTACAGGTTAATATTTTATGAAAATTATTAATAATATTTACAAAAAACAAGTTCAAATTTTACAGTCGATCCAGCCCGACTAGGTAATACCTTACACCACACTATTGGTTGTAAATACTATGCAAAATGTCTGAACAACCCTCGTATAATTTGAATTTGTATGCTTATATGTACAAAGATTCTTGTTGTACTGATATTTATGTGAAATTTATGCGTTTCAAAAGGATTTTTTCTGGAGGGTTATATGGGAGTTAAAAAATATGAACCGAGCCTCGTATAACTTCACATATCGACATTGGCTTATTTTGTTTTAATTTAACTAAAAGTTAACATCCCCATACATGTTCGATTTAGAAATTATAAAGTAATATTTGGAAGGGTGATTGTATGGGGCCTTTGAAAAATAATGGACCGATCTTCGTATTATTTAGAATATAATAAGACTTATATTCGCAAAATTTAGTTAAAATCGTTTTATGTTTAAGATTTTTTTGAACTAAAAACCCCATTTCGGGGAGGCGACCTATATGAAATAGTGGACTGATCTCAACCAATTTATGATTTGGCCAAAAGGCATCGTTCTTGGGCCAAAATAATAATACGTGCTTAATTTCATTTAAATATATCTTCAAAACTGCGACCATTTCTTTGCAATCAAGTTTTATATAGAAAGTCAGCCAGACGGACTAATATGCTTAAATCTTTCCGAAAGTGTGCTCTTCAATTCTATTTTACGAAGAACACAATATCTCTGCATAGGCCTTAGCTGCGGCCAATTTTGAGGACTTGTATCTCTTGGTACAAATACCACATTGTTGTTATAGTACCGCTTACGGATTTTTTTTATCAAAGTGAAGGATGCCATATCAGACCGAGATAAGTGGAGTCATTATAAAGTCTTATGAATGAAAACACTTTTTTGTAAACATTTATTTATGTAAATTTTGGTCCGTTGTAACAAATTACTGGATTCTTTTGCCGCAACTGACTATTGTTTGCCATACTTTCAGAGAAATTCTTCTTCCGCATTCCCTCGAGCATCAGTAATATACATTTTTTGATCATGGAGTTTACGAAAAATCTGTCAAAACAAAAGTTTCATCATTGATTTTGCAACAAGAATATTTTTTTTAGAAAACTTGACTTAAATTTCCGTGCTCTATTTTGGACCTTAATTTTTATGAAATGCTCCACTCGGGAACTTTTTGAGGCTTTTGTATTTTAAACCCTGCTTCAATTTTAACTTTTTGTACCAAATATTTCGAATTCTGAGGTAACCCGATTGACTTCTTACCGGATGTGTTGAGGGCTCTTTTGAATATGATTTCAATTTTATTAGAAACATCATGCGGACCATCCTTTCTACATGAATCAATTTTTGTATTAACGGTAATTTATCCCGGTATTGTTTAGTTACATTGGAAACAGTTTGACGGCAGACCTTTGATTGTTTGTCCAACTTTTGTTGGACCAAATTGTTTTTAATTGAAAAGATTTTCTATATTATAGATCTCACTCCTTAATTCTTTCATGTATTTAAACTTAAAGAAAAAATTTGTTTATCATAAATTTTTTATAATTTCAAGAAAATAACGTCTATTTTTTGCAGTAAATAAATAACTTAATCTCTTCTCTTATTTTAATTGCAAATAATCTGACTCATTATCAATGATTTCTTTTTGTACCTTTTTTTTTGGATAATTTCCACCACCGAAGAAAAACGTATTTTTAGATTTATGAGACATTTTAATTTTTTTCTTCTTCTTTTTTTTTTTTTTTTTTGTTCATCAACATGAAATATAACTTTATTTACAATTTGTTTGTCGTTAAAAGGAAAAAATATAAACAACCCGTAAAGGAATATGGAAAACTTATATTGTTGGATGGGAAAAAAGTTTATTCTGACTTGGTATTAATAAATAGAAGTCCATATTTTTGGAACGTATTCTAATTCTCGGCCATTGGGAATATAGTTAAAGATAACTAAAGAACAACGTGCTTCTTCATATTTGATTTGACAATTATTTATTCTGCCCCATCCAAAAACTTCACAACATATATTTAAAATTTCCTAATATAGTTTCAGATATATAAGATATTAAATATTTCGATTGAAAGGGAGATATAACTCCCCCGCGTCCTATCCAAAAATTTTATAGTCTATACTGTGTAGCTAATGTGTAAAATTTAATAAAATTTGCATTTATAGCGGCATAAAATATATATATTTTTTAAAGGGATGCCACACTCGTGCCCTATAAAATAGTAGTTGTTCAATATTTTTAAGTTGTCTCACTTATCGTAAATTACGATCCGTATAATACTCTATCATCCAAGAGAATTTAGCTGTTATTTCGGGAGTGAGAATTTATGAGAACTACGGTCTTTTGTGAACTGATCCTCTTGTTATCTAGATTTGACTAATTTATATGGGATGAGCTAAGAATCTCATACCAAGTAGGTATTTGAGCAATTTGAAATATTGGGCATATCATTAGAAGTTTTAGTAAACCTTGCATGGCTTTTATGAGCAAAGCCATGCATATCATATTTCATGTACAGGTAGTCATCTAATCAAGCTGTTGGATATCATTTAATCACAAAGGGATTCGGTACTCTTTAAGAAGGAGGCTACAATATTTTTCTCTGCATTACAAACATAGAACAAATGCATAACAATTAAGAATATTATAGTCTATCAAGCTCGACTATACAATTCAATCAAATATATTGTTGGTTATAAATGAAAGCTACGAAAAATTTATGAACAGTCCTCGCATTTTGTGAAACTAATATTTATATGAAATTTATGCGAATCTATAATTAAATTCATATTTCGGACTCTTATGAGCTTAAAACTCCATTACAGTGGAACATTTGTATGGGTGCTAGTTGCGGAAATGGACCCACCATTACCAGCTTGAATAAGCATTGTCATTAGGTTAATAAAATGATACATGCTAAATTTAAAAAAAAATACCTAAACTTTGGTATTTTTTCACTAAATTGACAATACAAATTACAGTAAACAAGGCATCCATACTCAAGTGACCTTAAAAAATAATTTCAAGTCGAACAATATACTTTAAAGTGTCAGTTACATAAATACTTAATACGCGAACCGCTTACGATAGTAAAGAGTATAATAACCCAATCATTAATTTTGAAGTAGGGTATACTAATTAAAGATTGTTAACAAAAGTTGCCAGTGAATTTATTTTTGGCTTGAAAATTTCCACTAAATTGACTTTTCGGGTCGAAAAAAGTTATCATCTATTTTTAATAATGGTTTTGAAGGAAAACGATATGATGGATGTATTTCAAACTTCAATTTAAATAAAAAATAAAACTTTCTAAAATCTGCATTCGAAACTTATCGTCGACTTTGCAGCACTATACTTTGCAGTCCTAAATCCAAAAAAATTGGCAATAAAATATTCTAAGAGTATGACTTATGTTGTGCTTAATGGTATATATTGGATATGAATTGTTTGTGTATATTGAACTACCAGCAATTTTAAGTATAACAAATTACTCTAAATTTTCTGCTTCCGTCTAGGTGTTTATTACCGGAATATTGTGATTACATTATTTTGTTTTAAGATAAGTTATGGTACAGATATGGTTTTGAAATTGTTGAAAATTTGACCGATACTTCAGTTAATTAGTAGACAATTGATTTTTAGGAAATTTCATAAAATTCTTAAATATAAAATTATTAAAATTAAACATGGTAAATACGAATTTCAGTATTATGCCGATTCACAAATACAGGTAGCTTTCATGCTAGAAGAACTAGAAAACTATTCACTAGAGTAAGGCTTAACGGCCTACTGATATAACTCCAACCATCAGGATGTATCTAGCTCTAAGCAACCCGTGACAGCAAGCCACTAGTTGATTATTTTCTGGCGGATTAAATGTCTTTATCAAAATGGCGTCATTAAACCTGTAAGTTCAGATGTATATGAAATGAATTAAAATATATTTCAATGCTTTCAAAATAACATTAACACAAATTGACGTAAATAACGTTTATAATGCTAAGGAAAATAGTATCTTTTGTATATTAAAAAGAAATTTACTTTTACCCCAACACAAGACACAAAAATTAGTCCCTTCTCATTATCCATTAATTGCTAAAACTTTTTCATTTTGAACATAATTTTTACACTAAAAGTAAAAAAGCAAGAAAAATCGACCTCTTAGATTAAATAAAATTTATGTGTATGTATGTGTGTAATACTTAAAGTTCCAAACAAATTGTCAAACATTTGTTAAACGACAAATTAGTATCAAAGACATCCCTTTCATTTAGAATAACAAACAGCAATAGATGTAGAGACTCACACACTCACAAATATAATATGTAAACTTCTATACGAGAGTAGGAGTGTGAGATGTTAAATTTTATTTTTCTTTCCTTTGTACAATTAAAGGACATGATATATAAGAAAGCTTTTAAAAAAAAGGAAAATAAATTTCTTAGAAAAAAAGATACAAAATTTCTGGAAAATATCTGTCTAAAGATGTTGACTGATTTTATCAGATAAATTTGTAGAAGGACTTGTAAATATATGATTTTTTCTTGCGTAATTTAATTTAATCAAAACACAAAACAGTTAAGCTTTAGGTCAAGCCTACAAATCAATCTGTTGTTTAAATGATTTAAATGTCTGTCGGTCTGTCTATATGTCTGAATGTACTTCTGTTTTTTGTCTTACTTGTTTGTAATTTTATCACCCCTTAGGAAGTATAAAATACAATTACAATCACACCAGTATATTTCCGGTTACTTATGCTTTTTTATTATACCCTACACCACCATATGTGGTGGAAATACGTATAAAGCGTATATGCAATGGAGAGAAAAAATAGACCTACCTTCACTTTAAAAGTTTACCGTTCGACTCAGAATAACTTCCTAAGTCGATTTAAGCATTTCCGTCCAGCTGGCTGTTCATGTAAAGCTTACTCGCAAGGTGCAGATTGCAGTTTTGGAGATATTTGGCAAGTGCTACTATTTTGACCCAAGAACGATACCATGAACAAGAAAATATAAACCCCAAAAAATATTCCAACTGAATGCGGTTTTTAGATCATAAAAATCCTAAATATAAAACGATTTTAACAAAATGTTGCAAAAATTAGTTTTATTATATTCTAAAACGATGTGCTACAATATACCTGCATCGGTTCATTGTGGGTATTGTAAAAATATTAAGTCAAATTAGAATAAATATAAGCCAAAACCACTATGCGAAATTATACGAGGATCGATTCATAATAATTTTTAATTCCCAATTAACCCTCCAGAAAAAATCCCTTTAAAAGCATAAATTTCACATAAATATTGGTATCATAACAATATATCGACACATAAACATATATACTTTCATAAATTTTTCGTAACATTTACAACCAACAATGTGGTATAGGGTATTGCATAGTCGGACTTAACCGTCTATAACATTTTCACTTGTTTTCTATTTCTCAAGAAAATCTTTTCTGTAGTTTTTATATTCAACATTTTATTTTATATATTTCAGTTCCATTTCTTCTCTTACTGCCCTTCATTAATATATGGAAAGCTGCTGGCAATTGCAATTGATTAATGCGCAAATACGCACCATAGCAAAAGGACCCTTTTTTGCTGTCTTTTATAAATTCTTTTTGATTTGTTTTTTTTTCTTAAATTTTTCTTTGTTTGACTTTATTATTTCTTTTCTATTTTCAAGCCTGAGGACAATTTCTGCATTTCATTTACAGAACGTTGTTTTTATCTGCAAATATCCTTAAAGTTTTATTCCTTTTTTTAGTTTATTTCTTTAATTTTGTTAAGACCCACAAATTTGATTTTAGTGCTTTTTTCTTTAATAACCTTTAAATGCCGTTCAATGTCTTGGTTGTTGTCTCGTCTGCAATAGTGGTTGGCCATCAAGGCAGTGGGGGTTAGTTTAGTTTAACAAGATTTTATAGGATTTCGAAATGCTATATATTAGAATTTATTTATGTTTGTCTTGTATATTTAGCAAGAAACATAGATTTTACATGGTGTTTTTTTATATTTTTATTTTCCGATATTTAGTCCACTTGTGTTAAAAAGGGACATTTTATATGCTTGAATTGTCACCGAAGCATTAAGGAATTGTTTCTTAAACTGAAGAATTAAAATACAGTTGAGATAAAAAACTTAGCAAAAAGCCATAATCACAATCGCAAAGTGTTTTTAAATCGATTTTTTAATAATTCTGTAGCTTATATACCTTTGGAGATTTATTTGACTTTGACCTCAGTTTAAAAAATTTAAAATGCACACTTTTTTGTATTACAATCCATATTAAATATGTCATAATATATGACTTTTTCAGTAAAATGATCATTCTCTCATAATAAGTACTGTCTACTTTTGAAGATTCCAACGACAAAAAAAATCTCCTTGCAAAAAGTCAACTGGAGACTGGAGACTTGGTATTTTTAGAAATGCCAAGCCAATTAGAAAAAGGTTATATTCAGTCTCTGCAGCAGTAGAGAAACTGATATTTAAAGAGATCGTTAATTCATGAGGATACGAATGAGTTCATAGAGGCAAATTTAACACTTGACATCACAAAAAGCAAGTTCTATGTCTGGGTTATGTTATTGAAGATGGAAGGATTAAAACCGACCCTGACAAAATTAAAACAAGTTAGAGAATACGTAGGCACCTTATTCGCTAATTCTGATTTTTAAAATCAATTATCCTCCATTGAGTCGCGAACGACTAAAGAATCGAAGCTGAATTAATACAATAAACACCATTCTGAAAGCCCCATAACATGCTTGTCCAAAAAGATGAGTTCTTCTCAACTTTAGAAGTGATTCGGAAATTTTGATGTTACATAAATCTTTAAGAATTTGAAGTTAATACCGACCATCCCAGCTAAGTCGGGCTTATAAGGCAATCAGACTTACTAAAAAGTCCACACGATAGGTCTTCGAACTTTAAACCTCTGTATTTTGAAGACAAAACTAATGTCCTGTCTGATTCTTTATTAAGAATCATTGTATAAAAATTACATTGTTGGAAATGTCAAAGCCAAAAATGAATTTAAACTCGCAACACTTTGTTGATGATAATTATGATAAACTGAAGGAAAAAATTAAGCCAATTTTTAAAAAAATCATTTTGGTGGTAACGTGTAACAGCAGAAAAAAGCCTGTTAATTGTGGACACAGAAAAAACTATGAAAGCTGCTTTTCTCAAATGTTCATGATGCAATATAGCAAAAACATTAGGTTTAATTAGATGAAACTTCTTTTGGCCAGGAATGATAAGATTTGTTTGAGATTTCTTTAGGGGATATTTAATTTGTTGCCTTCTTGAAGCATACGTCCATTAAAACGTTTATTTATCTGATTTAGATGGGAATTATGATTATGCTAAATCAATTGACCAAGTTTTATTGGC
Source organism: Cochliomyia hominivorax (assembly GCA_004302925.2). Taxonomy (NCBI): domain Eukaryota; kingdom Metazoa; phylum Arthropoda; class Insecta; order Diptera; family Calliphoridae; genus Cochliomyia; species Cochliomyia hominivorax. Next base: position 47,642,614 of record PYHX02000158.1, read on the forward strand.
TCTGCCCTTTAAAAAGATTTCCTCAAAAGTACTTCTAGACTACACTTTGGTCTGTAATAATGGATAACATTTTCGGGAAATTGAACTTAATAACATCATTAGGAGTCCATCATATGTGCATTGCAATATATGATCAAAAACTTTGAGATGATAACCTAAGCTTTATTAGCGATGCATTGAGAAATTGTAATCGCATTCAGTAACATGTTCTCCATATCGTGCTTTATTTGGATACAACATTGTTACTCTTATTATTTAGATTCAATATGATACAACGTAGCTATATGCTAAAAACGAAACATCTTCGGATAGGGATTTTGTCCGGATTAACTTTTCACTCATTGTCATTAATATATCTTTATTAAAAAACAACAATTAAAAATTCTGAAAAATGGTTTTATAAGTGAATAAAATTCACGACCTCCTCGGAAAATATTTCAAAAAATTTAAAGTTTCAATTTTAGACAATATAACGTTTTCATCAGCACAAGTGGTGAAGATATGCAAATTTTGTCATTCCATTGCTGTTTTAAGAAGGAAAAATATGAAAATCAATTAAATAGAAATAGGCTAAATTCTGCAAAATTTATAATTTTATAAATATAGGAGGCAGTTTATTTTGCCAAAAATGTTTATTTTGATGCAATAAAAACCTAAAGAAACAAAATTATTCTGCGACCATTTTTTGTCTTAGCTTCCCTTTCCTGAATATATTTTTTAGCTTATAAAACAGTTAAACATTATACAATTATGTTTAAGATCGCCTAAAATACATGTTTTTAAAATACCAAGAGCGGAACATATCTCCTATAAAAACCTCTACTCGGAATATGGTTTTAACCTTTTAAAACTCTTAACTATAGATCAGTTATTTTTGAAAGCACTTTGAATACATGTTATTAATTTAACCAATATCGGACTATGTTCTGACATACTTCCCATTTACGATCTCTCAACCGAAAACGGTTTTGAGCTCATAAAAGTTTTAAATATAGACCAATTGAAATTTGACCCATTTATTTTTCCAACAGTCTTTAATAATGCAAAAAATATAGGCCCATATTATCAAACAGCTTCAATTCAAGGCCCCATCTTATGGTTATATATAAACCAATTTTATTGAAAGGCATAACGATTACATTTTTAATAAAATGTATTGCAAATTGATAAATCTGATGAATATTGTCCCATGTTCCCTTCTTATCTAATTCTTTCCAAATATTTTTTGACCGATTTTACTTCTTGTGAAATTATTCTCCAATTAGTTACTTTTAATATAACAACCATTGCAAGTGCTTAAGCTCACCATTGGTTAACTATAATAATATCAAATGCCTCCCATATGCAATTTCACCATATCTCTATGTTGTATGCTCTACAACATTTTACAACTGCAATAAAGTAATAAAATCAGATAAGATTTCAATTTCATTTCTTTGTTAATATTTGCAAAATATTAGAAAAACTAACCGATTCAATAATTTGGTCCTTGCAAGGATCTTAAAGAAAAACTATGATTTTAGTAGACAAAACTTTCATCTCCTATTGTTTTCTTATGTTAAGTGTATTAATTTAACGATTTATTTATCATTTAGCAATTTATTTGCTATTTTTCTTTACACCACTGTTATCCTTAACAAGTTTACAACCAACTCACACTTACATATACACAATTTATCTAAATTATTTTGCATTTTCATTTCCATCTTTTGTTCAACTTATTTGTTTGCCATTCATTAAAACAATTTCCTTAACCTTCTTTAAAATCATAGAGAAATACATCCCTCCACTCCCTCATCTACAATTTTTTATTCCATATCAGCGCTCATTTCTTGCATGTCCTTCTTACAACAAAAGATTTATGCTTGTGTGCTACAAAAAAATAAACAAAAGCAAAAAAAGGACGAAATAAAAAACAACAAGTTTTTTATGTTCATTTTTGACCTTAAAGTTTTACCAGATAAAGGACACTAGAGGTAGAGTTTCCGCATACTTTTTCCAGTAATTTCCTTTGGACTTTTTATTTAAACAAAACGCTTTTTTATTTCTCTGAATTATTTTTTGTGCTTCTTCTTGTTTTTTGTATTTTTACTGGGGGTTTTTAACATTGTTTGTCTCTAAATTAAAATTGATTTGATTTTCGTCTAGATTTTTTCTTAAAGTTTTTTTTTTTTCATTTTAGATATTGGATTTTCTTATTTCTTATAGAAGTCTACATCAATTTGGTTGTTATACCCTACACCACCATAGATAGTTCGGGTATTATGCGTTTGTACTATTGATTGTAACATACAGAAAAAATGTTAATACACCCACCTTTAAGTATACCGTTTGACTCTGAATCATTTTCTGAGTCGAATTAAAGATGTCAGTCTGTCAGTTGGTCTGGTTGTCCATGCGAACGTTAGAATTTTACAGGTTACAGGTTACAATTTTGAGATATCTGCACGAAATTTGGTACATATTATTATTATTATTATTTTGGCCCTGAGCGAAGCTTATTGAAATGAGGATTTAAATTCATAAAAGTCCTAAATATACAGCGAAAATCTGGCAGAAATCAGTCTTACAATATTTTGGTACGATAAGTCAGAGTCCCATAAAAGCCCCCTTACAAATAATACTTTTAAGTACATAAATCTCACATGAATATTGCCGTTGTAATAATAATTGATCAAATTAAATTAAATATAATTAAAAATCAATGTGAAAAATTTAACGAAAGTCGCACCATAATTTATTGTAGCTCCCATATATCCCCCAGAAAAATTCATTTTCAAACGCATAAATTTCACATAAACATTAGCATCACAATGATGATAAGTGTGCTGTACACTTAAGAATAAATCAGAAAGTCACATTAAACGAGAATCGTTTTTTCGTAACTATTACTTTTAAACAACAATGTGGTGAAGGGTATTCGATAGTCAATCTTGTCCGAATATAACGTTCTCACTTCTTTTTTTCTTTTGTAGTTCTTTTATTATCATTTATCGTTTTGGATTCTTTATTTCTTAGCTGTTTGTGTGTGTATATGCGTATATGTATTTTAGTTTAATTTCATGGTAATGTGATTTTCCACATATGTGCACATCTGTGAAACATTTCCGGTATTTTGTCAATAAATATAAAATGGTATTTTAATTTGATAATGATATGTCTTGGATAATGTACCAAAACATCAATAGAGTTTATCCTCGCCATTGGTTATCTACATATTAGATAAAGAGGGAAATTGATTTCATTTAATTTTGGAAAAGAAAAACAAAAGAATGAATAAAATTTAAAAAAACAAATATCAAAATCCAAATTCTTGGAGTTTTTCAAACTAATTAAAATTATAGAAAACCATCATGATTAAAATTTTAAAAACTTATTTTGTTTATCATTTCAGTCTCAAGTAGGTTGATGTTGACTCAAGTTGAAATTACAGATACACGGTTTTCGTTTTGTAACACTCTAAATAATGATGTTAAAGTCAGTATCAATAAAATACTCCATTTTTTAACAGCGAGTTTTATCACTATTTTTATATCCTCCACAACCACATGCGATGAAGAAGATATATTAACTTTGTCATTCCGTGTTAAACACTTAGAAGGAATCATCAATTCAAAATTTTATTCGATTTAACTATGTCTGTCTGTTTGTTGTTGGCACGCTTAAATCCATGAAATTTGGCCTAAGTATATGTCATAGTCCTGAGAAGCTTTCTACTTAAAATCAGCAAAATAGTTTCAGGATATTAAAGGATATAGACCGATATCTGAGAGAATCTTTAAATTTTAGCGAAAAACTTTCGTAAGCAAAATTGCAAATTATAATATGAAAAAAGTGACAATTTTAGCAAGTGAAAATGTTAAAGTCTGTCAAGCGCGACTAAGTTATATCCTATACAAATTGTTGGTTGTAAATTAATGCAATAAAAATTTCGGGAATGTCCAAACGATGTGCAAAGATTATTATGATACTAATATTAATGTGAAATTTATTTTTTCTTTAGGGTTATATGGAAGTTAGAAAAAATTATGAATTCACCCTCGTATAATTTCGCACAGTGGCTTTGGCCTACATTATTCTCAATTTAACTAAATATTTTTACAATACGCACATATATTTGCGATTTATGGACTCAAGATGTTATTGCAAGGGGACTTTTAAAAGGTTCTCTTAGAAAAGTACAATTTCTTTTTAAATATTGGTTCCTGTAAAATTTAAAAAATATTTCCGCTCCCGAAACTATTTAAGCTCAAATATTCCGATTACGTCTCACTCTGCATTTGTACGTATGTTCCATAACTATTACAGTGAGATTTTAAAATTTTTTATTTTTTTTTATGCTGCAAAATTGCTGTAAGAAAATATATGAAAAATAGCACCATGAGAACGGGTAACCTCAATAAATAACTTTTAAAACTAGAATTCTTAAATCTGGTCTTAATCATTTTCCTGTGAAATAATTTATAAGATGTACGGCAGATAGAGTAAGAAGAAGAAATACCTGCCATATAAAGAAAAATGGAGCTACTTCCATGTAGATCAAATACTAATTATCCGATATCTAAAGATATATTTTATCAAAAGTTTTAAAATTTTGTCACTTTCCTATGAAACAGTTTTGCAGAAAAAATAAGAACGGATTGTGTCAAGGAACAGTTGAATCCTCTATTCAAAGAAAATATTATATATGAAAAACTATTACGACAAAATTTGTTCAAATCTTAATGCAATTCGCTATTTATGTTTTTTTTAATCTAGGACAGGCTACAATTTTCACCCTGCAATGTTATGGGAGCTATAGCAAGATAAGGATCAATATTCTTTAAATTTGATACATATAGAAAAGACAGTTTGACCAATTTCAACAGATTAAAACACTATTTAACACTAACTTGAAATCTTTTGACCATTTTAATTGTAATAATTACATTTCGTACATGTTTGGTGAAACACACATTATTCAAAATCTTCAACCCCTATTTATAATTTGCATTATGCTTATTGTGATTTAAATACAAATTATTTATTCTCTAACAAACCCTAATAAACTTTAATCTTTTTTATGTCTTAATTCTTAGCACGTTCTACTCCAACTCCGAAAAATGGAAATAGAATCCAATACAATTCAAAAGACTAACTTTAGTTGTTACAAATATTCTGAGGTAATTTGGTATAATCTTCCAATAAAAGTATCAAATTTATTTCATTTTATAATGTTTTGTTTCTTAATTTGATAACAATAACCAGACATCTGTTACCTATAATTAAGCTTCTACTAATTGTACTTTATAGACGCCTGGCCAAGAAACAAACAAAAGTAACAACAACAATAACGGCAAACGTTAAAACTAAATTTAGCAGCAGCAGCCACACTAAAGTCAACGAGCCAAATAACCCAAACTACACCAAACGGATGCAAAAAAAACAGAGACAACCGAGACGTTAAAGAAATAAATGAAACAAATACTGTGAAGTGTTTGGTGTATGCGAGTGTGAGTGCGTTAAACAGGAAATATTTAAAGAAATATAAGAGCATATAGGTAAGGTAGTATTGGTGTACTTAGACATCAAGCTCAGTTTTAATACCATTCGTGTGGCTTTTTAAAAGATTTTTTTCATTTTCAGTTTTATTCTTTTACTAATGACTAAACAAGACTCACACACGTTGGAAAAAAGAAAAGAATAACGCACAAATGCAAGCCGTTTGAGATATAACAGGCTTTAATTATATGCGTATGTTTAAGTGTATATTGTTGTTCTTGTTTCTGTAGAGGTAGTGGTAGAAGTTAACGCTCAAGTAGAAGACTTTTGTGTGCGAGTATATGCAACATTAACCACAGCGACCGCAGTCAATTAAGCTACAAAAATGGCAACCAGTGGAAACCGAAACAAATCAACATCTGAATAACAAACAAATGCAGGGATGGTGAATTTTGTTTTTAAATAATATAAAGCTTGATCTAAAGTGTTAAAGAGGAATATTTTTAAAAGAACTTTATTTTTCTAAAATTTGTTTTTGAACGATTTTTTTTAATTTTCCATCCCGGACCGTTGTAACTTACAATCTGTCTATAAGGCTATAGAACAGATTGCCACTGATGAAATTGTATAATAAAAATAAAACAAAAATAGCAGCAACTAAGATAAAAACAAAAAGGAAAAAATAATACAGAAAAAAGGCAATAAAACCCCGAAAAAAAGGAAAGGTAAATTACAAATATTACAGCTTATCCGCCTGTGTGCAAAGTGGCAGTTGGTAATACTCGTTGTAACCATGTTGCAATACTTCAATATAACTTCTAAATACCTTTAGTATTTTAGTTGTTGTTTTTTTTTTGCGAATAAATGTTGCTGTTGACGATGACTAGAAGGATGATGATGTTGGTAAGGACATCATTTTAAATCATTAAAACAGACTTTTTAGCTTTTTCCATGTAGCAGAGTGTTTTATTTAATAGAGTAACATTTTTGCACAGTGGTAGTTCTTGTTATGAAGAGGTAGATTTTAATAAAATTTACAGTTTTAATTTTTATTTGATTGAAATTAATCCATATATATTCTTATAATTTTTCCTATCACCGTTTAAAATCTATCACAACTTGGGCACCTTTTCTGCATTGTTCAATTCTCTTTTTAAAATCTTGCAAACAATTTTGAAAATTGTTTCGAAAGATGATGATTATTTAGAAGTATCATGTAGAGCATTCCGTCTACCTAAAACAGAACAAAAATGCGTATTGTGCTGAGACCTTTATTTGGACTAGCTCTCATATAAGACCTCTTCACGGAATATGGTTTTAACTCATAAAACTCATAAATTAAAACTAACTCTATTAAACTTTGGCTCAGTTATTTTTCTAGTTATTTTTAATTTGTGCTGCTAATTTGACCAATATCGGTTCATATTTTGCTATAGCTGCCATTTAAGGCCCCTTCCAGAAAAGGGTTTTAAACTCATAAGACTATTAACTTTGAATCAATTTTATTAAAACTTTAACAATTAAAGTATTAAACTGTCGTTAGCATGTGTATCTAATATGAAAATTTTCGGCTATAGTTTCTATTTAATGACCTTTCTCGAATCTTTGCCTTAAAAGGTTCTTGAATATGGATAAATTTCATTCAAAATTCACAACGTCATCAATATATAAACTATTTAGGAATTTTTTTCCTTAACACAATTTTTATAATAAAATCGGTCAACAAAATATATAGTTCCGTACCAATATTAATAAGTAGCTTCTATATGTTACCATATTTTATTGTAATTTTTGTATGAGGCTTTTTTCAGGAAACTTTAGTTTTTTGGCGAATTGTTTTTAACTCATAAAATGTTATACGTGTTGTAGGTTGTTTAAGATTCGGTACAGCGTATATTTAATAAAGATTAATTCGTATTAGTCCACATGAGGCTACTGAACTCACATAAATTAATTTTTCCGATATACAGTTTAAAGCAAATAAAACTCATAATTACTGAAGTATTTAATAAATTTCAGAAGTTTCGATCCAATTTTTACTATAATTGCTATAGGCATCCGGGATAAGAGAGTTTTAAGCTTTAAATCATTTAAGTATTTATTCACTTCACTAAAATTTTTATAAATTGCAATTATTTCTATAAATTTGATGAAAACCGTCCACATTAACTGAATTTCCATATGATACACTTTTCAAGATATCAAATTTAAGCTTCAAAAAATCTTTAACATGTCATCGTTGTACCCCAAATTACTAAAAGTCCTTGTGCTGATGTTTGTAATGTACAGAAAATATTTTGTATGCTCTGTACCAAATTTTCTATAAAAGTATTTTAAATATCGATATTTAATATTTAACACCAATAATCACATCAAATTTTATGAAGAAAAACTATTTCTCTGCTACACTATATTCAACCCAATGTTTTTAATAGTAAACGTTGTCCATCCTAAAAATTATGAAGCTCATTATGAAATGGCAAATCTATATATCAAACTTCCTGGAATTATCTACTATATATCTTCAGAAATTCATTAATTGGGGCAACCTCTATTCTTTGTCCAAAATATTTATAGCATAAATACATATTGTTTATCGACTCGTTAAATGTGGAAAATTTTTCAGTAACAATTTTACAAATATGGGATATTAAAAAAATTCTCATAGAGTGAAAACCACGCCTCAGTAGTTATTAAAAATTTTCCCGCTATACGTTATATCTATAAATCAGAGTTAAGGCTTTAATTGAGAATCAATTTTGAAATAATTTAATTTTTGGAAACAGTATCAGATTTTATAATTTTGTCACATGAACTTAATAAAATGTCCCATTTCTGAGATGATGTGTCCTCAAGTTGTCTTGGAAGAGTACAGGCCTCTATCTGTTCAAAAGAGTGATTGGTGAACTTTATAGTGGATTACTTCCGGTATTGATTTTTTTAAATATTCGCCATAAATTTATTCGTAAATTGAGCACATATTTAGTTCTCGTAAATCTCTTTTAAAAAAAGCTCATATGTGTAGGTTATTTCTTACGGTTTAGGATATATTGAAGTAGAAATTAATTTTTGATCCGATTTTAGCCTTGTTTATTAGTTGATTTAAGTTATTGGGCTTAATATAGACCCCAACAAAAATAGCAGTAAAAATTCCATATAAATATATGGATCTGCTAAATAGTTGTATAAATCTGAACTTTGAAAATAAATTAAATTTTTGTGATCTTTTCCTAAGAAGTGACAACTTTAATTCACTGATAGAACCATGTTATTGTTTTGAGCATTAAATCTCAACAGAAGTCCAAATGAGCTTTCAATGGAAATCTGCCTGCAATTGTTAAGTTCGCAAACATAACCATAACATGGTTATAACATAAACATATTTTTGTAATGATTCAATTTGTATGAAAATAAATTACAAACCACTGTGCACTTAAAAATGAATTTTTTAAATACTTTTATGTCCATTTTAGGTAACCGAGACAAACAACAAAATGTAACACTAAAAGAAATATGGAAATATTTTCTTCTTGTTGTTCCTTATGCTACAACACTTTCTTCTATTGTTTAGCAATAATTTCTTTTTCATGATGTTGCTGCTGTTGTCGTCATCATTGTTATTGCTAACGATATAACTACTTTTGTTATTCTCCAACATCGGCAGCTCTGCTAACATGTTAGTAGTTAAGCACTTGCAAATTACCGTTAAACAAATGCATTTTATTATACCTTTAAAATTGCATACAAATGAATTATTGCCAATTTCTATGTAAAACGACTTCGACATCATTTAGCCAATATTACAGGCATCGTGGGTTTTTCCGAAACATCAAAATTCAAATTCTTTAACATCCTGAATGTTACGCGTATTATGGCATAAATGTGAAAAGAAGTAGATTCTTTTTTTATAGAGAAGAGAATTTATTCAAATAGCAGCGGTTTTCATCGTACATAAAACAATCTATATAATTTTTAATCTGCCCTAAACTGTGGTTACTTACCACCGTCAGCGTGTAATTAGAATTTATGAATTGTTGTTATTTAAAGTTTTATTATACAAATTTTGGCTTAACATCTTGTTTCAATTACTTGTTGGCTGCTGTCTGTGTGTTTTTGATGTTCTTTTGTATGGTCGTTTTAAGAAATAAAATTATTATTTATGATGGTTGCCCGTTTTCAGTGGTTATGGGTAAAAACGATTGGAAGAATATAAACTTTCTAAAGAAGAATTTTATCCTATAGTCCTTATAAATACTGCATGGCATTATTCAAAGACAGCTGCACTTAATTCACCAACGATAGTGAGTCACGTGATTCCAGCACTTTATGTGTTACTCCGCACAGGGGTATGTTAAAGATCCAGTTGCAGATTAGAAATAACCAAACAGATGCAATGAAATAGTAGAGAATCCTGCCAACATTAATATCCAGGAGTTCAGCAAAGTCATGAAGATCGGGACTTTCAAAAGTTGAATAAGAGGCAATAGCATAAAAATTCCCCAACCTCCTCATTAGCGCAATAGGGATTATGGATTTAGCCACGAGTACTTTCAGTGACAGAATTGCTGCCCAACTGTCGAAAAACATTCCGACACTACCAAAAGTTTTTCTGTCCTTGAGAAGATCTCATGCCTTGCACATAGAAAATATTTCAGTCTGAAATACACAGCATTTATCAGGAAGCCGATATGAAATGCATATTCCAAAAATACAACAGCCCCTATGCCGGAAGCGAAGGATAAGGGTAAATAGTAAAAAAATTTTCCAATCGTCTCCTCATTACTGCAATTTCTAAAGAAGTCAATCTTCTAGGATGTGTACCTATCACATAATTATTGGTGATTACTGATATTTGTGGGCAAAGGTTCAGGATAAGGTCAGATGATCTTAGATTATATGGTGCCGGTTTTGCCCTCACCAAGTGGAATAATTTGAACATATTCCCTGCGCCAAGACACTATATAATCCGCCTCCTCAAAACCCCTTTCTTGAAATGGGGTTTATTGTAGGCTAATTATATGAGCCTAATTGCTCATATAGTACGAATATCCTTCACCATCAAGTCAACCGGTAACAAATGCAGCAATTGGGTAACATAATGTGGTCATAATGTGAGTTGGTACTGTTTACAATAAAGGGCAAGAACGCAAGTTTTCAACTAGAAAACTATGAAATCCCTCTTTCAAAGAGAACGATATATGTAAGTATTATCCTCGATCCGAAATCATCATGGAAACTAAACTATTTGTTGAATAGAAGTGACCTTATTGAGGACCATGGTACTAAGATGTTTACTTATGGTTCGAAAATAAGCTGTGGTATTGCTGACAGGGTCTTTTCATATAAGCTTCCTGCTGAATGCTGTGTATTTCAGGTTGAAATATTTCCTATCTGCATAGCATACGAGCTTTTAAAGCATCGGAAATTTTCGGAAGTATCGGAATATTTGACGACCGTCAGGCGGCAGTTCTCACTGAAACTCACGTGACTTAATCCCTATTAGTCGGAATTAATGCAAACCCTTAGACACGAAACCACTAATCACGACCAGAAACGGACCATACAACACAACATTGTACCCCTTGCTACAAGCTTTGACGTGTTACAGTTACCTAGGCTTGACGTCACCATTCTTGATTTTAGCATAGTCACAAACCAGTCGTTGACATACCCTTTATTATCGTTGTTGGAAGCCAATTCCATGTCTAGCAAGGCAGCCTTTTCACGTTGGCATGAAGCTGTGCTTTAAATATTTTTTTTGATTATCTACAAATTCTTATTGGTAACTTGGCCTCTTAACGTATTTTCTGTTACTCTTTTATATTAGTAATAGCCTTCGGTACAATTGCAGTATCTAAAATTCATCACAAATACCTGGAAACTTTAACTGCTTAAACACAACAACATTCTTTAATATTCCCTCCATAATAAACATTTATTCTCTTAATGTTTTTATTTACAAAACTTCATAAATAAAATTGTAACAAATTAACTTAATTGAGTGCTTTTCAAATTTTATTGTTATTTTGTTTATTATTTTATTATTCTCTTTTATTTTGCATTTCAGCTTTTTTCCCACAAATACGAAATATATGGAAATTTATATGCATCAAATGATCAAATTTAATTACATTTACAAGATAATAAACGAAAATATAAAATTATTTTATAAAACATTAACACATGGCCAAGAAAAACCTTTTTCTCACACAGACACACTCAGAGACTGTGGGATTTTCAAGCCAACATTAGCAGATACACAAGGATACAAATAAAAAAAGAATTGTGTGCATACTTCTAGGCAGACATATAATTTGGCAGACACAAGGGGTTTTTGCCATAAAAATGTTAAAAAGAAGAGGAGATCCTTTTTTGTTACCATATATTTTTTCTTCATGCTTTTAGGTTTTAACTAGTAAAATTTGGGTTCTGGTTCTTATTGTTGTTTTTTTTGCTATTTTATTTCATTCTTTTTTTAAATGTAAAACATAAAAGTAATAATTATTATTATGGTCATTCTTAGTAGTTGTTATTATTATGTGTCTATGTGTGTGTGTGTATAAGTGCTAATGTGAGTCCATGTATATTATTGTGTATTGTTGTATGTAACGCTTGTTATTATGATTATATGGTGTGAAATACAACAATTGTCGAAAATAAAAAATATTTATAAAAAAATGTATAGAAGCAGTAAAATGAACGCACACATACTTTGGTAATTTTTTTTTACAAAGGGAACTTAAATGCAGACACTGTAACAAAAATAGAAAGAAGCTGTGGAGTTTTCATTAAAATTTATTTCACAAACGTAGGTGAAGTGTAAACCAACGAACTTATTTATGTTCTATATTTTTTATTGTTGTTATTTTGAATAAAAACCTGAAGTCTAGGAAAAGAAAATGTATATTAAACTAAGAAATGCTACTCTAAAAGGGAAGCTATCCCAATTATAAGATTCCGTTGATAAGGGAATTTTATTATATAAAAGTTTTAAATTCTTTCAATATAACTCGATATTTATAGCTCAAGATTATGTAGTACCCATACACCAAAATGTTGGTTGCAAATAGTAGTTATGAAAATTAAATGAACGATCCTCGTATAATTTAATTTTCTGATTTATTCTTAACTGTGCACTTAATTATTGCTACACTAACATGTATGTGTAATTTGTGTGTTTTAAAATAAATTTTGCTCAAGGTTTACATGAGATCTAGAAGAAGTTATGGAACGACCCTCGTATAATTTTTCACATAGATTTGGGTAATATTTATTTTAATTTTTGATTTTATTTTATTTTTTTTTTTTTATCTTAATATTACCATTTTTATTAATATAATCGTCTCAGAAAATGATTCTGAGTCAAACGGTATACATAAATGTGGATGTAACACATTTTTTCTGCATTTTATGATGGTGCAGGGTATAAATATTTAAACTCACTTGGGATAAAATATATGCTTTTATGTTACAACTACTGCAAAACAAGGGTCTACTAAAACCCATGTTATCAAATATTCTATGTTCATATAAACACAAATCTGCGTTCCTTCTTTGTTTCGACTTGTAGACAGCATCATTTTCTTAGCCAGTTTTGAGCTGCTAAATTGAAAAAATAATTTCTTTTAGTGTTTTATTAAGAAATCTTAACTGAATGGGATTTTAGGTATTTTCTTATAGAAAAGTTGGAATCTTTTTAATTTTAATTTGCATTTTTTAATTTCTAAAATATAAAAAAATTAAATTTTAAGTTTTTTTTTCATTTTTAATATCAAACTTACTATTTCTGAAATATCGTGAATCTTCCAGTTTCAACATTAACTTAAAAAATAATTTTTGTCAAGATTAACGAAGACTATCCATATCAGCAAAAGCTTACGCCTTTGGTCAGATAGTGGTCTGTAATTCTCCAAATGAAGATGAAAATACTTCAGTTCTAAACATTTGAAATTTCATAGAAAATTTCAAAATTTATAGAATAAGTTCCAAAAAATCGGTTACGACACACACAAATCTACCCCCTTCATATGCAGAGCTCTGAGTTAGCTTGGTTCTTTTGCGTTCATCATCTGCGGCTCAAGTACATCTAGAACTATGACTGCAGTTGAGGTATTCTCTTAGAATTATAAAAGAATAATAACGCTTAGCATGATCCATGCGTATGCTTAATGTAACTCAAAATATTTATCATACGCAATAATATATTATGGGATAAATTAATATTAAGTATACGTTAAGAAAACAAGTAAGAGTGTAATAATTAGTTAAGACCAACTGTATAACATTTCCCATCATGATATAGATATGAAGAATTATAGACCCATCATCGTTAAACTTGAGCTTTATATTTGTGCTAAAATAAAACATCCCTTTATAAACTACATTTATGAGATATTTTCCGTTTTTTTAAGCGCGCTTCGAAAGTTAGGGGGCTATAGAAAATGAATAACCGATTTATGTAATATGTGATATGGCATTTTTAACCTGATTATGTTTTAAAAATGCAAAATATTATATTAATAATAACATTTTTTAGATTTATGAACTTTAAAGGATTTTTTTAAGTAGTTCTTTTATGGATCGATCCTTTAGTAATTTATTTTGAATATAATTATTGAAAGTAGTGGCATATGTTTACATGGACACGTTTAATAGACAAAAATATAGTGTAATGGACAAAAAAGTATTTTTGATGATTAAAAAAGAAGTTTTATGAAAAAAATTGGGTCAATTTTAGGAAAACTTATGCTTTAAAAAATAACTCCTAAGGTAAATTAAAATACTTTTGATTATATCTTATAAAAAGTCATTTGAAACACCCTACTGCAAATATAAACATATTTTGTCCCAAAGACATGCTTTTGAAAGTTATTATCATGGGTCTATGATTTCAAACAAATGTTCCACTGAAATGAAATTTGTCCTTAATACGAAACATTTTGTTTAAAAAGAGTTCCGTAATGTGTTTCCCAAATGTGAAGACATTATGAAAGAAGAAATAATTTCTCCGCGAGCCTAATCAAAATTTTGTTAATTTGTAAAATTTTAAAAAAATGACTTCAACTTTGTGTATACTTTCTTGAATCTCAAATGATCACCTTCTCGCGTTAACCAGGTAATGGCAAAGTAAATACGCCCTTACTACATATTCTGGTGGGGGTATAAAATTATTACCTTGATACATATAACTGATATATTCCCAAAAAATCTGCAAGAGAACAAAACTCTTACAACGGTAAAGTTATTAATTTATTGAAAAAAAAAAATCAATTCAAAATTTAGTAGTTAAAATGTAACAAAATCTTTTCTAGAAGGCATTTGTACATTTAGACTATGCCAGTAGAGTCCATAGTTTCTTAACAATCCCAATTACTTTCATGAGTTAACCTTCCCATTATACTGTAAACTACCTATTCATTTTTTGAATATGAATGAAAACATCCTGAACAAGTGTTTTAGTAAAAAAATATCTACAATAATGTTACTTTCTTTCTACTTTAACATTATTTAAGCTAAAAGACACAAACCAAAAAATGGTGAAATTTCCTTTTGCCACCAGGCCGACCGCAATAAACAAAAAGTAATTTTCACAAATTTGCCAACGTATAATCCTCGACAACAAACATCCAACAATCCACAGGAATTTATGTAGCGTAATGTAACACAAAATTTTACGCCGACAAGAAAGAAGAACAATAAATGGGAAACAAAACACAAAAAAGTGAAAATAAAAATAAATAGCAAAATAACTACAATAAATGTAATAGCAAAAACATATACGCACTCCAACACATAAAAGCATTATTTCCCTTTCCTTAACAACAACCAAAAATATACATAAATCACTCTCTCTCTCTCTAACCCTCTTTCCATTTGCCAATTTTAATTTCGTTTAGTTTAGTGTGATTGTACTTAAAACTTGAGCAGCTGTTAACCCGACATTTTGCCTCATATTACTAAACAATAGAAAGTCGTTAGTAAAAGTTTATAACAGTTTTTATGTCTAAAACAACCCAATAGTCTCAACCAACCAAGAAAAGTTACTTAGAATAGCGTTAGAGAATGTTGCCACTTATTCTTGGGGGTCTTTTAATTAGAACTCTTACAATGTAGCAAGTAAAAACAGCAGCTTTACACATTGTTCAGTGATGATGGTGTTAAAGCAAGAGCAGAGGCATATGAAAGTGTAGAAAGTAAGACACAAAAATTGTTCTTGGTTTATTGCATGGACCCAGGTGAAATGCGTATATGACCCTTCGTATGTGTATCAAGTGGCAATTTCACTTTCTTTTCAAACATTCAACACTAACGACCATTGTCTTCATCATCATCATCATCGTCATTATCATCGTTTTCATCAATGTTAAGAAATATTTTTTGTAACATATTCAGTGTCAGTATCAGAATATTTAAATGATAATTTGTTTTTTTTTTTCATCCGACTGACTGCCAAACTTTGGACCAAATTCAATCAATTTTTTTTAATATTTGTTTTTGGCGCGTTAGAAAAGATTAAAACCGGTAACTGAGTAATAATATATCAGTGGGAATTTTTCGAATCGAGTCATAAACTTAGGAGTCATAAACTTGGCTATACGAGAGCTAAACAAAGACTTCAGAGTTTCCAGTCTTTTTTTCTCTTAAAATTAATAAATTTATTTCAGCATTTATACATAACAGTAGGATTCTATGGTATACAAACCCCCTTTAAAAACGAATCTTCTGATAATTTCATACTTAAAAGTTTTGTCTGATCAGACTATAATGAGATGCTACAGAAAGACCTTAGAAGAACTATATTGCACCGTTGCTGTAGCACCTGCAAGTATCAAGATTTCTAGTTATGTTTTAAAAAAGTATCAATAGTTAAGATGACTGATATGTTCTCTGCTTTGGAATGCCACCGTTAGAGGTTAAAAAATAATAGCATATGTCGATTAGTATTTGGATACTATGTCATAGTGTGTGATATGTTCTCAGATGACTCAGCGATAGAAGCTTGAGTTAAGGTCTGAGCATAAAACTAGAAATTTTCACAAGAAAACACAAGATTCCTATCTTTCCGTGCTGAATGGCGTTGATCTAACCTTGACAAAGATTATGATGTATCGTAATATTGAACTGTGAGACTTCCATTTGGTTTTCAAACTCAACTGCTATTGTGCGGTGGAAGATTCTGGGAAGACCTCCCATTTGGCTATCAGGTTACAATACCGTCGAATATTCTTTTAATAAAAAGAAGATACTCCATAAGATAATACGAATAGTTCCAAATTTTAAAATAGTGTTAATTGTTAGTCATGCTTCCTTCATTTTGCAGGATCGCAGAAATACTTTTCGAAAGAGTACAGCTACTACTAAGGTACTGTAGTACTATAGAATATCAACATTCGAATTTGTACTGAATACCAGGCAAACGTCAAAGCTCTTTTGGGTCTCTACTCCACATTCGAATTGGTTCGTGAACGCCGAACATCTCTTAATGAGATGAAAATACATTTTAACATGAAATTAATGGGTAATGGGTCACATTGGTTATCCAAACAATACTATTGGAGATTAATTGAGAAGTCTATTGTCAAATGTTGGTTAAGACGATACTATAAGTAGTATCTCTTCACATATTTTTATATTGGTACAAAATAGATAGTTCAATGAATGATTTTAATCGATCTAACTTATTCTGAGCATTTCAAGGGTCAACCATAATTACAGTCTAATAGATATGCAAGCTAGCATATTGTAACTCTTTTATACTAGAAGATCCGACAAACCAGCAAATACTATCCCCCTGGTCTTATCTATCCTACGTTCCTTGAGAAAGTTGTTGGGACCAAATTTGAGAATTATCGCTGTAATAGTTTAAGATAATCAATATTTGCTTTGTATTGTCGATTCCCCTTGCCCTGACCTTTTTCATCCTACATTTCCTCCAGTGAAACAGTTCCTTGAGAAAGTTATCGGGAACAAATGTGGGAACTCTCATTGTTATAGTTCTTTAAATATTTTATAATCAATATTTGTATGGGAGATACTCTTCCCCCTGAGCCTATCGGAATTTTTTTTATAGCTTTTGATAATTTCGGTTACCTTGGGATCATTCTGAGAAAATTTCATCAAATTTGGCCCAGCCATTTAAGAGTCTATATGTTACATACATACATACATACATACATACATACATACATACATACATACAAACACATGTAAAATAGTGACTTTTGGACTTCAGGTTATAGAGTCTATAAAAACAATCGCCAATTTTTTAAGATTTTTCAGTCAGAAGGTTCAAACATATTTGTAAAAATGTCAAGATTTGAACATGGTATATTCCAAAGAGGATGAATTTTGATAAATTTCCTTCTTTATAACATAATGTAAACCTCAACAAAAATGATTTAATACTTTCAAACTCCCTTTTATTTTGCAACACCAAACTTCTATTCCAACGTATGTCTACACAAGATTTTTTTCTTTTTTGTAACTAAAAATAAGGAAAACTGTCGCGACATCATTTATTATCGTTTTCTTGAAAATGATATTAACGACTTTCGTACACAATTGGTGTTAGAAAAGGTTTTTGGGTATTTTTCTTCAGTGTTCCTAAAAAAAGTTATACAAGTTTTGTAGCATTAAACGTGTGAGGGGAAGTAGTTTCAGTTTTATTTAAAGTTTTGCAGAAGACTTAAATTAAGGGTTAAATATTATTTGTTTATTTTTCGAAAATACTTTATATATCATTAATTAAAGATTAAGTAGTTGTGACATTTTAAAACAGAATTTTTGTTTTATACCAGAAATTAAGAGATTTTGGTGGGCAAATGATTATATAACCTATAAAGAACGTTAAGTAATATTTGGGGAAAAAATTAAAATTGGAAAAATTTATTGGAAAAATTAAAAAAAAAAATTAACTGATTTTATGAGACTGATTGACTTCCAATTATCATTACGTAATAGTATGAGTGTCAGGAATATAAGATAATTAAGAAGTCAAAGGACTTCTCTGAGGCCAGAAAATGTTTAGGCATACAGAAAAGAGCTCCAATTCTGCAACTCTTTGGTGCAAAATTTAAAACTATAATAAACAAAAAGCACAGTTCCAAAATTTCGAAACCGGAACTAGAGATAAAGTATAAAAGTCAAATTTCGCTAAACCATTCGTATTGTACAACAAACGACAAAAATCAAGTGAAATTTGCGAAAATCAAGTTATAAAAAAGCGTAACATGATTATTTGTTTATTGTTCATGTCACTGGCATAATGATTCGGAGTTGTACTGTGGCGTATATCTTGATGCTTTCTGCTGTTCCTCTCTTTCAATATATGCACTGGGCATCTCCTTGTTCTAGCCTATATTAATTCCTGTGATGTCGTTAGTGGAATTTCTGAGTTTTTCGCCGATTTGCCTCCTTATTTTTGTCCTCTTCTAACCTAAGCAAATGATAATAAAAATTCATACACGATTTTTCACATGCCTTGCGGAAAATAAACATGTAAATTTTATTTAGCCAAAATTTTGTTGTACCTTCTGCAAACAATCTTCGAATCTTCTTCCCTGATTATCTTTTCGTAATCATAATTCTCCCAAGACAGCAGATCTGACAGGCATATTTTACTTCCCTTGTTCTAAATTACAAATAAATTCCAGGATATTAAATTTTTATATACGTCTTTGTTTTCAAAACATAAGTTTCCAAGCCTGCTATTTCTGCTGTCACTGTTCTCATCTGTATGCTAACTCATTGACTTGCGCCATTCGTAGCTATCTTTCTCGAGGACTTTTTCCAAGGATGGCTTGCAAAACAATAAAACTGAAATAGAAAATAGCGCTGGCGAACTTCTATTTTATTGTCATTTTTTAATTTATAAGAATCATTGACGACCTTTTTTGTAATTCATTATCTATACTCTTCTCACAGAATGCGCAAATTACTGTAATTATATTATCCATTATGGCTATGCAGGAGCTTTGCATAGACTTCTATGTTGAGCTCCATTAAAAGTTTTTGTAGAATAACTTTAATACTAAAAGTTCGAGCTTTATTCTTCTTCGAAATTTACTCCTTTCTGAAACACTATACGTAGTTGTTAATACAAATGACAGGTCCCATAAAAACGGATTTCACTTTTCTCCACTTCTTCAGCTTAATTTCTAAATTGGATTCAGTAGAATTTTTTGGTAAACGACAAAAAAGGAGAAATTATTAAAGAAGTCTTTCAAATTATGTGAAAGAACTTTATCAGTAATTATACAAAACGGTGCCAATACTAATACATAATAGATAATATCGTGTTTATAAAGAGAAGGTGAAGTGCCAAAAACTTTCATTCAATTGGATACAAATCAATAAGTTTTGAAGATAATAAATTTTTTAAATTTATTTGTGACCATTACCAAAAAAATCATTTTCACACCACCATATGTGAATGGAGTATTATGCGTTTGTAACACACAGAGGAAATGGTGTTACACCTTTTGATTTCAGGATGTCCATCCGGCTGGCTATTCATATAAACATTGTAAACACTATACAGGCCACAATTTTTGATATATCTCAATAATGTGATCTTAAAGAAATTTGATAAATGTCATATGATATCGTAAAACTTGGAGCATCGTTTCTGGATATCATATTGAGCGAGAATCGGTCCGCTATCTCTTACTGGTTCCATACAACCTTCCTTTCAATCATCACTTTGTAGGGCATAAATCTCACGTATATGTTGGTATTATAGAAAAGGTATTAAATAAATATGAACTTGATCCGCGAAGTTATGAAAAGGTCCGTTCATAGCTTCTTTTAACTCGCTTATAAACCTTAACAAAAACCCTCTTTTAAAACGCATACATTTCACATATTTGTAAGTGTCACAATAATATACTTCACAGTTAAGAACAAATGAGAGTCGTTCATTTGGTTACAATCAACATTGAAGTGTAGGTTATTACATAGTCGGGGGTGACCATCAATAAGATACTTACTTGCTGTGTTTCTGGTCTTTCTTTCGTAGAAATTTACTTCTGAAAAATAATTCAAATAATCTTAGTTACAGTGACATTTCTAATAGAAATTCAACTTAAAAAAAACATTTCTCAATTCTAAAGGTACTTAATCCATTTTCATCATCATAATAATGTTTTTTTCTTAAAAATATTCTCCAAACTTCATTATATAGAAAAAAATCGCATTATTAGCAAAACATCATCTAAACACCCACCAAAACTCATAACAAATATAAAAATCCAATTTTTCGAATAAACTCAGTTAAATCTACTAAAACATTTTTATAAAGATTAATTTACCATTAATTTGCATATCCGATCGATGTTTGATGATGATGAAAATGAACAAAAAAAACTGAAAAAAGTGAAACAAAATTGTTTTTGTAAACGGAAATATATGAAAACCAATCAACATGATAAATATTTTTCAAATGAACAAATATAAGGGCAACTACAACAACAGCAACAAATATATGTAAATCCCCAAAGAAAGAGATATAAAATGATACACACATACAAGCAAACACACACAAACATTCAAATGAACTTTCACACAAAATGTTGAGTAAATGAAAAATGCTGTTAAAAACGGAAATTATTTTAAAATCAAAAATGATGATTACATTACCTACAGCTAAAAATCAGTCATGACATCCCAAAAGACCTTCTACCATTTACACTCCCCTCTATAAACTTTTTTTTTACTTAAGGTTTTTTTTTGTACGTTTATGTTTTGTTGATTCTGTGAGTTTGTTTAACGATGAAATGTTATCACAAATCAATGTTTCGAACTAAATGCCAAATGCCAAAAATAAAAATAAAAAATGTAGAAAAAAATTTAAATATATATATTTTACAATATATAAAAAAAATTGTAACGCCCCGGTAAGTAGCTCATTTAAATGAGCAACACGTACGCCATATGTTTGGACCATTAAAGATAATCGGTGGCTGTAGCAGCAACTGCTCTGGCAGTTACAATCATTTCTATTTACTCTATTGGTTATTGGTTTACATTTTTAAATTCATATTGCAAAAATTTTTAACTAAATTGTATTTTTAAACAATTTTTACACAAAAGTCTGGATTGGTAAATGGAAAAAGATTTAGAATAATGATAAACGAAATTTTATTTCTGGGGAAAATATTGAAAATTTCAGAAGAGTAAGTAGAAAGGATGTGTTAATTGAAAATATGAGAAACTATCAAAGTGGTTCTGTAGAATCGTATATATCATAGACGACAATTTGGAGCAGAAGAAATTTTAACACCCCACTAAACTATCATTCCCTATATTCACTTTTTGAATATGTGTTTAAGCCAGAGGTACTTAAAATATAGTTTTCCCAACTCTTTAGGTTACACTATAAATTCTGTTTATTTTACATATATTACTAACTTGGTTCAAGGGATAAGTCTGTTACAATTGGCCATGTTATACGAAGGTCGGTCGATTGCTTCTCATAGGTCCCAACAAGACCCCTTTCAATTGTTACTTTGAAGGGCACAAATCTAACATATACGCTGGTATTGTAATGATAAATTTATAATTTTTTGTAACTTCCATACGACAATAGGTTCACCCGAACTTGTCATCACCGGTTGCTGGTAGTCTTGGTTAAAGCCCTTAAATAAAAGCAAAGTTTAAAACAAAGTTAAAAATTGAAAGCTGTTTATTCCAACTCCATATCCTTGCTACTATGACAGAAGTCATTGATAGGAAATCCAAGTGTGCTAATGGTCTTGTTTAACATAAGGGACATGTTATTACGGAAAGCAACCTTGTCACCTTTTCCCTTGACTGATCAGAAGTGGGGTAATTCTACAAGACTTCAGTGACAGAAGTGTCTTCTGACTGTCGCCAAATTTTCAAAATATCGAAAAAATAACACCTCCTTTGAAAGTTACTTATATCACCATTTTCATCCTAAAATTAATTTGAACTAAATCTTTCATTCACTTTGCATGCAGGAAAAAATACACCAATACTTTATACATTCTCACTGACAATTTTAAACGTAAACAAATTTTAAACGTAACATTTTCAAGTGTGAGTTAAACAGATTCAAGGTAATTCACCAAATAATGATGAGATGGTGTCTTCAAAGCTGCCATGAAATTATTCTCATCTATTTTCATATTTTTTTATACTGTCAGCCTCAGCGTCATCACTGTTGTTGTTTAGTAAAATGATGAAATCTACACTTTTTTTGGAATGTGACTTTAGAAACTTTGGTGACTGTTTGACATGACTTTTTGTGTTTCTTTCCCCAAGTTTGTTTTCTTGTTTTTTTTTATTGGCATTTTGAAAAAAATGAATATTGCAGGTTATCAATAACCGGAAAAGTTGTCTGGGTATGCAGACAATGAGCAATTCAAATTGTTTAGATTAAAGAAAGAATATAAGGACAAAGTTGTTGACATTATATCAGGGAAATAAGTTTTAATATAAATTATTCTTAATCACATTGATAACGTACAAGATAATAAAATGGTCAATGAAGTTTTTATTTAAAATGGATTTTCTTGAGTAATTAAATTGTTTTACCAAAACTATTTTAAATTCTATGAAATATATAAGGTTCTGGGATGTCCTCACTAAAACTTTTTATAGATAAAGTATGGGAAGGAAAACTATAATAAAAATTTTCAAATGTTTTCGAAAAATAGGTTAAATCGTGATAATCTAATGAAATTTCGATTTAATTATAATGTCTCAGAGAGAAAATTTCAGTATATTTTGAACAGGTCAACTAGCGACTATAATCGCTTCAAGGCTAATAAAAGTGGTAAAAGATCTAAACAATTTTAATATAATCCCTTAATGAGTGCATCAGTCTTGAAGATATAAGTGATAACCAGTATTCTATTTAATACTTCGGTTTTTTCTGTTTTGCATACCATCTTATATGGAATAATCATTAATTGATTTTGAATTCACGAACAGTTCCTTGCTTCGTATTGCATTTGTTTTAGCCTTATTTGACAGTAACTGGCTATCAAGATGTCCATATCACTATAAAGAAAATTATCGTATTCGCTTTAGCCAACGAAAATGCTCCGAAGTCTTAACCTTAGCAGACATATTACTCTCCTTACCATTTGGTTTTGGTATGAATACTACACTGGGTTCCACTAGATGATTAAATGGTTTTAGGTGCAGTATTTCTGTAAAAGTACCTTAAAAATAGCAATGACATAAACATTTTTTTATCGCTTCCTTTAATATACGGGGTATATATAAAGGTTACATTTGGAGTATCCAACATATATTTTTATGACCATGAATATTTTTCGTTTTGTATGAACCTTTGCTTTGCAGTCAAATATCATTCTATATAAATCAGCTCCAGAAATTTGCATACGATCCTTATCCACCATTTACAGGACTCTCAAAAGTTAGTTATTTATGTTTAGGAATGTTCTTGACCTAAAGGTTACCTGTCAGCTTTTTTCTAAACTAAATAAATCAAGTCATAAGGGATACAATTGCACTTGTATAATCGCTACCTTCTCCTCAACCCGCTATCTGTAGTTGCGATCATTTTGAAATCGATATCCCATACGAGATAATTTCGTTAACAAAAATTTCAAAAATATCTTTCGCCACAAGTTTTCCTCTCTACTTACAACAACTAAGAAACATATAAATCTTTAGCAATTCAGAAATGAAAACCCGGTTTGGCTGGCCATTCCGAAAGATTATTTTTTAGATGTCCTAATATATATAATTTAACGCTAATTCTGTAAAAATTTTCTTACGTGAACAAAAGAGCTTAATTTTCTAATTTTTGTGCTTGAAGCACAATAGAGCCTAACAAACCTCGATTCTGGTATTTAATGTTCAGCTTTGTTTTAGTCTCTACAACTTCCAAATTGAGTAACTGATTGGTTTGCTGTAGTGAAGTTACCTAGAAAAGCGACCTCTATGTGTGATGTACTGATTGTGAACTTCTCAAATTTTTTATTCCCTAAAAGTTGTAATGGCGACATATATCACTGCACTCTGCATTCATTCGAACTGTTGATGGCCAGGAGCTCATTCAATCCTTGCAAACCACATTTTTAATATTTAAAAATTAACTTGAAAACTTTTTTCGTGTACGGACTCCAATCTGAGATGTTTGTTAATTGTTTGTAGACAAACACTTCAATCACTGCTCCAAGCTGCACTCAATTGTTTTTTAGCCGAATTCATACATAAAACAGTTTAGATATAAGGAGACTGAATAATTTTTAATATTTTTATGACTCGAGGCGTTCAACTGTGTAAAGGGTCCTCTGTTAGGTTCTGAAAGTACATTCTTCACTGTGTTAAATTTGCAGAAGAGTTTCCTCTATTAAACGAAAATAACTGAGATTAATTAAAAGATAAAAAGAAAAACTCTTTTTCCACACTTCTTCTTGGAAACCACTTTCTTTATTATAGCTATTATGAACTTTAATTTAGATTCCACCAACTTATCAATAGTTTACGATTTATATTCAAAGTAATCAATTCTACCCCACTGTGCGATATGTGGAATGATGTTCTTCGAATTTCGATATTTATTGTCTATATTCCACGGATATTATCATCTTTCAAAGAAAAATCATTAACAATTTATGCTTTTTAGATTATCCACACCTTTTGGCCCATACGTACTCTAATTCAATATTCTCTAAATACAAATCATTTCAATATGCTCCCCTCATTTTAAGAATTTACATCACATTTATTGCAATAATATTACAAATGTATTAAAATGTTTTTGAACAGGAAAAAAATTTACATATAAAATAATGATTTTCAACATGGCATTGCAACAATATGTCTTGCAATATCACATGTTAATGAAACATGGAACCAGGAAGATAATACATTTTACCTTTCAAGTTCACCACTACGAATAGATGACTTTGTATAGAACATTATTCATTCTCTAAGTTACACAATCTACCTCATTCAATCGTCTATTCAAACGATTGTTTTCATTCAAGGTAAACGGTCTCACAGAGTGTTGGGGAGTTAATATTCACCACTTTCTCTTCCCAGCTAAAGTACTCAGGTGTCCTCAGTTACTCTACAATAGATATTCGTTCTATTATCCAAACGATGGTTTGTATAACTTTCAAATTCTAGTTGAGAGTTTCGTATTTCTATATTGTTTTGTGTGTATTTGTGTTCGTGTATCCTTTAAAATCAAATAAGGATTTTCAGTGTCTTTTTCATGTTGTCACTACATTTGTATTGAGGTAAAATTCTAAATGCTCCTGTCGTTTATGGAGAATGGCGTTGAAGTAGAACTACTACTAGAAATCTCTTGCAATATTGTATTGGCATTATTGTGTCTTATAGTTTTTCAATGGTTATGTCGTTGTGTCGCCATTGCCATCGTCATCAGCCATCGACTTTCCTTAAAGTAGTTGTTGTAGTATTGTTGTCGCTTATGTTATAGATTTTTCATTCTATTCAATTGGAATTATATAGAAGATATTGGAAGAAAGGGAGAGGGTTGGAAAATTGTTTTTGTTCGTATTATTTTGAAATGCAGCTATAAATCTTAACTTGTTGGATTTTGTAAAGACGTTTAGAGCAAAAGTTCGTTTCTATTGTTTAAATTTCAGATGAAATTGTCATTTAGATAATAAATTGCCAAGATATTCAAAACAATTGTGAGGGATTATATGTGTATGTTTGTATACGTACATAAATATATTTTGTTTTCTTCGACTTTAACGAGGGGGAGAAATACTATTTAATACGTTTGGAAAGAAAAAGAAATACGTGGTCATGAATAATTGTTTTTGTATTGTAAATGGAATTTCTAAGAAAATTTTAAGTCAAATGGAAATTTGAGATTTGGAAAATATTTGCTTTTTGATAAATATTTATACGATGCGCATAGTTTTTTGCCATAAACTTAAATTTAAACTGATGATTAAGAAAATTATTATTCATGAAATGAATATTGAAAACATAATAAATTTTAAGATTTTCTTTTTCAATAAATTTACTTAAAGGCCATAGTTGGGTATTATGCATTTGTGTAGATATTTGTAACATGCAGAAAAAATGGTGTTGTACCCACATTTAAGTATACGATTTAACAATGTCCGTCCGCCTGTCTGTCTTATTACGAAAAATTGATGAAAGACCCACGTATAATTTAATTTTTTGATTTATTCTTAAGTTTTTCAGTATATTATTGTGAAAATAACATTTATGTGGAATTAAGTAGTTTTACAATGTATTAAGTTAAAAAGTAGCTTCTAGGAAATTAAATCTAGATTATTATAGCTTTAAACGCTGCAATAGTATGGACTGAAAATCTCAGTTGATATAAAAAAATTCAGTCAATTCAAAATTTCAGGAACAATTCATATTATAGTGATATTTTAGTGTTTATTATATGAATTATGAGTTTATGTGTGCAAAGGGGTATCATGATATAACTGCCCTAAATTTTGAATTAAACCAGCATCAACGACTGTTATGGATTTATTTATCCCTTTTTTGATTTTATCTATTGGCGAATTATTCGTTTTATTTTGGGTTATATTTTTATTTAAAAAAAAAATTTAGGTTAAGGAAAGTATTATTAGTCAATATTGATGAAACTATTTCCAATGAAATGAAAACACAATTATAAAATACTTTTTGTGTCACACACCTTTTGCCGGACCAAAAATCTTTTACACCTGCGATACAGAAAATTTCAGCTTCTCTAAAATAAGCTTCTCTAAAATAACTTTTTTAGTGAATCAATCTTTATAATTAGTGCAAAAGGGAACATTCTTTACTCTGTCCGAAGTCCATTCTATTTTTTATTTTTTATCCACTAAAGAGAAAAAAGCATCCATCAGCAATTAGTTATAAGTTGTGCAATTTATTTTTTGGAACAAAAAATGGATTTGCCATCAAAAGAAAATACTGTCCAAACCATAATATTAACAGTGTCGAAATTACACCTCTATTTCCGAACACCGTTTGATCGCAAATCGTCACAATAACATGATTTCTTTTACGTTAGAGAAGATAATCTTCTTCCATTCCCTTGTCCATCGAGCGAATTTTAGAAGATTTTTTTTTATTTAGCCCTTTTTGAGCATAAGCTTATACTTTGGCTTCTTGAAAGTCTCAGGAAGATTTAGTTTGTTCTTTTTGTTTTGAGGCTTCAACTTGTTAGGGGCTTATTCTTGTTTTTTAAGATTAATCTCTCTTTTTTTAATATTATGTTTCCCTTGGTAGGTTTCCAAAAACCATAATTCTGTCCATCCTTAAAGTAATTACACTCTTATGGAACGTTAAATTTTACAACTAATTTCTCTGTTGAATCATCCATGAAAAATTTAATTTGAACCTTTTCTTGTTCGGACAGAAGAGATTTTTTAAACCTCATGAAATTTACGATAGAAATTTCTTGAGATATAAGCTATAAAAATATACCGTTATTTATAAAAAAAACTAAAATTATAATATTTTATTTTGGTAATTAATTTTAAGCAATTTCACGTCTGCCTTTATAGAAATTGCCCCCAAGAATCCTGTGATTGCATAAGTAAGGCAAACAACGTGGCACTTTAAAAAAGTACCGTTAAGTTGCCTCCCATTGAAATATATCAATCAATCTTTACTTTTGGATAGGAACAACAGACATAAAACATATATATAGAAAGAAATGAAATGTGTTTATAGGTAAATGCAACAGTGTCAATAGTGTAATATGATTTTATGTTTATTAATATTAAATCATTAATATCAAATTAATCTGATTAAATAAAAGAATAAAAAATTAATATTAATTTCAAATTAGGAGAAAAACATAAATTTATTAAAACTTGAACAGTATTTTTTTAACATAAATATTTTTTTTTAATGTTTTAAATTTATTTTACAATAGACATAAAATACGTTAACTAAATTGTACAAAAAACCCAAATTATTTAACCATTAATACTTGTATTTACTTTACACAAAAAAAAAAAAAAAAAAAAAAAAAAACACAAAGCATACAATCAAGGGAGCTTATTATATTAATCCATTGTCTACCTATAGGAGCTTAAACAAATAATGACAAGAACAAAAAAACTTTTTCATTCGCATTATTTTATTTAATCCTCTTTATCACTATATAAATTATTGAATATTCTACATTTGCAGTTAATTTAGCTTTCAATATCCCTCAAATAAGATAGAAAGAGAGAAAAAAAAAACAACTCTATACAGGAACCAAACATTTTTCCATATAAAAATCAACTAAAGCATATGTTTTCCCTTATTTTTATCCCATTTTTTAAGTATTACTAACAAAAAAAAGGGTCAATAAATTGTATTGAAAAATAAAGTAACAGAAAAAAAATTGAGGAAAATAAAATAAATAAAATCAAATTGAAATCATACACGATGTAATGGTGCTTAAATGTTAAACTTCTTGTCCCTTTTCAAAGCGAATACACAAGCCGATAGATAGGTGGTAGAGCCATAGATTCAATAGGAAATATAGTGAATGAATGTGTACGTCAAACTATCACGTGCGTTCAATAAATTCACATACGGTCATTTGGGCACAGGATTAAAGGTCTCGACGGATTTTAGGCGATTTACTCAATGTGTACTTGTATATTGGATTTAAAAAAAAATTGAAAAAATACTGAAACTCCTTCTCCATTAGCGAAACTTCCTTTTCTACTCAAATAATTCACTCACTCACTCTTTTTAAAATGTTGAAATTTATATGAACAAAATACATGTAGTCAAGCTGAAAAGTGATTAATTCAAAAAAGCCGATATTTAAAAACAAACACAACAAACATATAAACAATATTGAAATAAGACGATAAAAAAATTTAGTGTATAAATCCACACGTAGAAAAATAAAATACGAAAAATTTTATTGAATTGCAATATGGTAGAAAAATATGGAATTCACATGGTGTTTAACGACTTTTAACCCTTTAAGTGGCAAAAAAAAAGGTGTAGTTCATTGGAAATTTTAAAGTTGGTTTCGGTACAGTGAGGGAAATGAATATAAGAACGGATATAATTTAAGTGATTTTTTCTGGGAACTGTTATTTGTCTTCTAAAAACTGCGTGATTAAAATGTAATCCTCATCTTATACAACTGGAATAAGCAAAATGGATAATTCAATTAAACTGAACAAAATGTCGTAGGAAATATTAAACGAAAATTTTCGTAGAACTTAAATGAAAAAAGGTGTTTAGTAAATAGATTTTTATGCTAATTGACAAAATTTTTCTTTAAATTAAAGAAAAATTTTTTAGTTTTATTATCTGCTTTGTATGGTGGCTTTCCTATCCGTCCTACATTTTGTCCGGTGAACAGTTCCTTGAAAGACTCATTGTTAACTAAGTTTAAAAATTCTCGCTGTTCCAGTTCTTTAGATATTCTACAATCAATGTATTATTGAAATATTAACAATTTTTCATCAGTTTGAAGAATTAACGAAAAATTAACGAATATTTTCATTATGTGAATAAAGGTTTCGTTGCCTGATATACATAACCTACATTTCCTCAACTCTAAACTCTTTTTCGTTGTATTTACTACTTCTTTTGGTTCAGTGTACAATGATTTTAATAATACGCTAAACCACCATAGGGTTTTTGGGTATTATGTTACATACATTTTCAAGTATAGATTCTAATCAGAATCACTTTCTGAGTCGATTAACGATATCCATTCGTTTTGTTCCGTCTGTGCAGCTGTCTGTCCATTGTAAAAGTTGTAAACACTTTACAGGTCGCAATCGTTTATATATCAAGATGAAATATTATTATTTTACGTCCGCAATTTCAAAAGGCTCCGCTTATTGAATTGTCATGTTTGGTGCAAAATTTCAAGTATATCCCATCTAAAAAGGGTTTAACTCGAGAAAATATATGAAAATGATTTAATTAAATATGACACAAATAGGTTTAGTTTTATTTCAAATCTATATGCCGAATTTCAAAAAAACGATCCAAAAACCGTAGCTTCTCACACAGGACCACCCACTTCGAAAAATTACTATAAATTTCAATAATCTCAAAAAGAGTTATTATAATGACGATATTTCAACCAGAAATTTCCATTCTCGTTTAGCGACCTTTAATTTCCCATAGTCCTCATAAATCCCTACTTCCAAATATCATGCGTAATTTGCATAAGTCTCTCATATATGTGACTATAACAATATTTTAATAAATATATTTATAGAAGCTCGAACCATAAAATTAGATTTTACAAAGGGGCGGTCCTTAACTGTTCCCGCCTGCGCAATAATGTAGGGGTTTATCCAACTATTACACTCTTACTTGGTTTTAAACTATTTATGAAGTAAATAATTTAAAAATAACAGCTCCATAATAAGAAATGGATTTGGAGGAACAAAACCTGTATCAATGCTTTATTAAGGCAAACTGTTGCATATGATTTGGTATTTTGGAGGGTCATTATAATATAGTACTCAATAGTTGTCATAGTATACATATGTATTTCAATTTAACCACAAGAAGTGTTGCTAATCTTGCCATTAATTATTTTTTACCCATTTTTATTAACACTCACATTCATTATACATCAAACAGGTAGTCAATCTCCGTTAAGAATCTTCCGCATATTTGGACACCATTTTTAAACTCTACAGTTTCATTTAAACAAATGGAACACATGGCTCGGTGCAGGTTGATGGATTTACCACTTTTGGTAAAAATTGTCTTGTACTACTCAAGGGCTTTTTTACCATAGTGATAGGATGCCAAATCAAGACTAAAAGAGGACACATTAGGAAGTCTATAAATGGTAGCAGGATTTTTTTTGTAATTTGACAGAATTTTGGGCCTGAATTTTTCCTCGACATTCCCTCGAGCATCAGGAACATAAAATTTTTGCGAAAAAATCTAGCAGAAACATACATTTCCTTGTGCAGCAAAAATATTTATTTAGAAAACTTGACTACATTTCCCAGCTCTGTTTTGCCCTCTGAGTAATCTTTAGCAACGTTCAGGTCAGGGAATTTTGAAGCTTTGTATGTATATTTATACCCTACGTTACCAAAGGTATTTTGGGATATTATGGCAATTTTGCTGATGTTTGTAACATGGCAGAAAAAAGGTGTTACACGTTAAGGTGTTAAACCTTTACGTATACAGTTCGACTAAGAATCACATTGTGAGTCGATATAACGATATCCGACCATCCGTCTGTCTGTTTGTTCGACTGGCTGTCCATGTTAACGATGTGAACAGACTACAGGTCGCAATTTTTGAAATATACTGATGAAATTGGTCCATATTATTATTTTGGCACAAGAACGAAGTTTATTATATCCAATATTTCAAAGACCTTCCAAATAATGTTCTTCCCGGAATGGGGGTTTTAAGCAGTGATAACCATTGGTGCGACTTTAGTCGCAAATTTGCGACTTTTTCGACTGCGAACGACTTTTTGTGTACTTGTTGAAATTTCCTCCTTTTTGTCCCCTTCTATGCATAAATTATGGTTAAAGAATTTGAATTTAGATCGAATGAATCATAACAACTTAAGAATCAAGAATCAAATAAATTTTACGTGATCGTAATGCAAATCTTTAATAGTTTAAAATTTAAGAAATCATTAATATTTAAGATTATTTCAACATTTAACAGGAAATGGAGAAACTTCATCATCAAAACTTTTCTAGAAGTTGTTAATTTTTGGTAAATAAAACCTATTTCAACTTTTGTTCCGCAGACCACCTTCCTGGTGCGACGTTTCCTCAGAAAATTCGTTTTAAAACGCATAAATTTAAGATAAATCTTCGTGTCACAATTATATACTACACACTTTAGAATGAATCAGAAGATAAAATTATACGAGGTCGTTAATTAAGTACTAAATAATCGGTTACGGGACGACTATGCAATTCTTACCTGCAGAAGCTTTAGCTTTTCGTAACAAACAGTCGGAGTAATCTTTCCCGCTAGAATGTTTTGAGAGCTCTTTTGAAAGCGCTTTATTTTTTAATTTATAACATTATTTTGTAACAATTCCTACTACCTGTACCAGGTTTTCTATCAACGAACATGTTAACCAAATTAAAAAGTTAAAGTAACTTCATCCTAAGCTTTTTTTCGAACAGTGGATTAGGTTTATATTATAGAAATAGTAACAAAATCAGTTATCATCTAAATTCCGAAGAGTCTTCAAATCCCATAGAAAACCCTGTTTAATATATATAATATTTTGGAACTGATAAACAGTCCACAATAAGAATAGTAAGCGATGTCAATATAAATTTTCTTATAGAATTTATGGTCAAAAATGGCACTGTAGTTTCAAACTACGAATCTGTAAGTTAATATTGTTTTTATTTTATGAAATTCTTTATTGAAATCGGGGAAAAAATTGCTTAAGTTTCGAACAATTATATATTTACCGAATTTTATAAAATCATATATGGCTAATTAGGAACGAATAAATAAATAGAAATCATCAATATTAATTATTGGAAAAAGGTTTAAAATTTCCATGTAATTTTTCTTCAAAATAAACTGCTCATGTATAACGCCAACTTAAATATTACCATCACTGTCCAGTTATTAGACTATCGCATAAAATCCGAAGAGAGTTATAAAAACTAACTGCAGAAATTAAAGTTGAAGCAAAACATAAACCAAAATAGAACGCAAAATGAAAAAAATAAAACTTAAAAAAGAAGAGAATTCAACGTAATGCATGCACTCCATTTACCTGCACAAATGAATGATTTCTAATCCTTTGACTGGCCATTGAAGAGCACACAATTACACACACACAACTCTTGAACATAAAAATTGAAACATTGAAAACAACTTTAGATTTAATTCCAATAAGAGTATGAAAAATAATGTTAATGGAGTGTCTGGAGACCTGATAAGACTTTAGTTTATATTTACTTTTCTTGTATCTTCTTTTAACTTTTACTCAAAACGAGTGTTGCTGTAGCTGTTAAATTTTTTGGGATGATTTAAAAAAATTGACCATCATATCTATTTTTCGTCCTTTTTTAGAAAAAGCTTTAATTTATTTTTTTTCAAAACAATTTTCCCTTAAAGAGTTGAGAATAAATGAAACTCCTCTGAAGTATTAACAAAAATATTGACTTTTAGTCTGTGTCCTTTTTTTGGTTTATTTGCAATAGACGCAGGAAAAAAAGGAGAAATTTTGCTTTTATGTTTTATTTTCACACAACTTTCTCTTTGATTTCTTGCATGCGTTCCATTTTTTTGGATTGGGGATTCACTTTATGGTATTTGTTTTTT
>PYHX02000158.1:47676466-47703616 GCA_004302925.2 Cochliomyia hominivorax
AATCGTGCAAAAAAGCAATAGACACTAAAAATAGTTATTTCTGATGAAAAGTTACTTACATGTGTGTTGATCAAGTAATCTTCCATTTATGCCAAATATTCTTTTAATTTCACTCATATTAATTAGAATGTACTATAAAATTTTTCTCATATATGTAATCTATATTTAGTTTATATTTTCTTTGTCATATTTCATTTAATATGACAAAGAAAATATACTAAATTATTTGACGAAAAACATGCGTTACTGCAGTTTTTACTAAATATCTGTTGATAGCATATTTTTTGTCAATTTTTTAACGAAATTTTGTTCAGCATAACGTGTTTTAATAAAAAAAATTATGATCAAATATTTTTAGTATATTTGAAGAAAATTTTTCAATTTGAAGAAAAATTCTGTTAATGAGAATGTTTATTTAACATCTTTTTTCCGACATTTGGATCAGTGTGTACCCTAGGCAGGGTTTTTTATGGAAGCTAAATTTGATATATATTTTGTTATGACTTTTTTATGAGATTTTCTTGAATTGCGATGTCTAAAACTATAAATTAAAGTTAAATTTTGTTTTAATCTAATAACTAGTTTTTTTTTTAATTTAGTCTTAACAATGTTTTTATCAGGCAGACCGACATAGGTCATTCGAGACAGATTTTGATTTGATTCAAGAAAATTTATACTTTATGATTACTTTCTGGCGTTAGACATAAAATAACATCAGCACTTGTGATGGTGGAGGATATAATAACAATCAAGTAAATATATGATGCAAATAAAAATTATCACAAAGTTTGAATTTTTTGCAAGATTTTGTATTTTTTCTTCATAATCTTTTGAAAGTTTTTGGTAAGAAAATGAAGTAGGTATAGATAAAAATGTGGTTAAATAGTATCTTATTTATTAATCTTGAGCTCCCATGAAATATCGGACTATAACTTTTTTGACATAGCAGTCTTTGAAAAGAAAACTGCTTAGGAATGTGAAAATAAACTGGCGTGAAAATATTTCCAACAGTATGACGGACAAAGGAATTTACTAAGATTTCAATTTGGTCCAAAAATGCAGCAATAATTAGTTGAGATTAAGATTAAACATTTTATTTTATTTGAAAAATATGACAATTTTTATACCCTACACTACCATGGGAGTTTAGGGTATTATAACTCTGTGCTGATGTTTGTAACATACAGTCTTCTACAATTAAAGTTGTGCAATATTTTACTCTTGGCAGATAAATGTTTTAAAAAAAGTAATAGAAAATTCTATAAATTTACTTCTTGTGTATGAGTAATATTTTAATTCATAATTAAAAATTAATCACACGTAATATTGTTTTACAAATAATCAATATGCGTATTATCAATATTCATTGATATAATATTACTGATACACTGAACCAAATGTCGTGGTAGTATTAACATTGTGTGTGTTTCGTAGAACTTTAATAAGAAATAATGTTATATAATAGACTTTTATTCTAATTAACAGAATTTTTCTTTTAATTGAAGAATTTTCTTCAAATAATGCTGAAAAAATTAATGAAAAAAAATGTTATGTCCACAGATATTTAGTAAAAAAGGCAGTAGCCGCAACATAAGTAAAAGAA
The DNA here is from genome assembly GCA_004302925.2 of Cochliomyia hominivorax. NCBI lineage: Eukaryota > Metazoa > Arthropoda > Insecta > Diptera > Calliphoridae > Cochliomyia > Cochliomyia hominivorax. Next base: position 47,678,070 of record PYHX02000158.1, read on the forward strand.
CAAACATATTTATAGAATTCTACGTACAAAAATTAAGTTGATTTAGATATATACCCTGTTTCTCTATGTCGAAAGAAAATTCAAACGAACGAAAGCCAGTCGCTCGTTCGCATAATCTTACATTATTTATTACATCTTCAGAAATTTAAGTAATACCAAATTTAAAAGTTATCAAGGTTTTATCCTTTTTAAGAAAAGTAGTAGAAATAAGTAGAAATTTGAATAAAAATACAACAATGTTGAACTAATAGAAAATGAAAAAAAGCAAACAACAATTTTGGAATAAAATTTTGATTTAATAAACTACAAAACGCCAGCAGAAAGAACAACAAATCTGTGTTTCTTTCTATAACAAAGATTCTTTCTAATGATGGATTAGCAGAACTTGAAATTATGGTATGTATTTGTATAGTTTTTCTCTCAGTCGGGCGAAATGTATATAGCAAATGATTGATTTTAACATTTCAGTTCGAATCTTTCGAGTTCTAATGTTTTCGTTCGACTTGGCGTTCATCTCATTATTCGCATAAATGACAGTTTTCTTTCGCTTAAAAAGCGAACGAAGGTTTTCGTTCGATATACAGAAAAAGGCTAATAATTTTTTGTATATTTTCTTTGTCATATTAAATGAAATATAACAAAAAAATGTAAACTGAATAAAGATATCTAAGGAGGAGACTATTTAAGGAATATTCTAATTAATATGATTGAAATTAAAGAGATATTTTGCATAAAGTCATGAAGATGCAAATGGAAGATCAGCTGATCAGCACACACGTAACTAACTTTTTACCAGAAATACAAGCCGGTCAGCTCATCTTCCATCTTATTAACATTGCACTATTTATATTATCTAAAACTAGCTTTTACCCGCTGCGCTTTGCTGCACAAAACTTTTCCTCAGACCTAGAGCTCGAAAAAAATTTCACAAATTGATGTGTATTAAAAAAAGTAATTGAATAAATAATGAGGTAATTGGTCTCTTTTTATATATTCGATAATCAATATTTGCTTTGTACGAAGGCTACTTCTCCCCCTGATCCTATCCGTCTACATTAAGATAAACAGTTCCTTAAGGAATTCATTAGGACCAAATTTGAAAATTCTCCCCTTACAATTCTTTATATGAATATTTGCTCTTCCCCTGGTCCTATCAGAATTTTTCATGTAATATTTAATACTTGATATTTTATGTATTAATTTATTACAACACTTAAACGTAGTTCTTCCTTTAACTCAAATAAAACTTCGTAAATTCAACTTAAATATGGTATTTAAATTAATTAATATTCATCAATATAAAGAATTTATTTCAATTTAAATAATGTATTTTTCAAACTAAATAATATTTATTCAATTCAACAGTATTTTTGTTAACAAATTGAAAAAGTCATATTGAAATTTTTTTGTCCATTTGAAGAACTTACGAAATGTTAACGAAAATCTTCGTTATGATGAATAATGGTTTCGTTGGCTGATACATAATCAACTTTTCTTCAATTCTAAATCCTTTTAGGTTGTATTTACTTACTTTTTGGTTCAGTGTAAGTGCCAGTAATGATGTTACATTAATTTTTACAGAAATATCTTCAAATAAAGCACATCTCATGGGGAATACTCATTATAGGTAATTATGTATATAAAACGCATTCCATTGTTAATGAACATTAAATAAGTAAATTAGTAAATATCTGTTTATTTAAATAAATTTCCTGACTGATTTTTCAATTCAAATTACTTCATCACGTATTATTTCCTGCAGTAGAAAAGAGATAGCAAAATTGCAATTATTTGACATTTTAACATCAATGTCCAATTAAATGGTAAATTTGTCAACACAAATTTAATAAAATAAAAATAAATTTTACAAATTGACAATATAAACAAATTTACAATCAATAAAATTAAAAAAAAAAAAAAACAAAAAAAAAACAAGAAAGGATTTGGCAATACCGAATGTTTAATACCCTCCTCAACAAATGTGTGTGAAAGAAATGTGTTTTGTATCGTACATACACACTCAGACATACACTTACAAATGTATGCAATTTATGTATGTTTTCCTGCAACCTTTAATATGTTAAAAAATAAGTTATATTTTTGGCTTTAACTATTTTTCTACTGAACTGATGATAAGAAGTATATTTAACTTAAGATTATGGCAAATTTTCATTCTAATTTGTCGATTTAAAATTAAAAAAATACAAAAGTTCTTCGCTTGGACTTAGAGGCTGCATCAATTTTCGATCTATTTCTTTTGATATACTGAATTGATTTTACTGGATTTTAAAAAATACTCAGGCCAAATTATATTGATCTGTGTCAATTATTGTGGACGTAAGCGTACCAACAACAGACAGACTGGTGGACAGACAGGCAGACCGACATAGCTAAATCGATTCAGATTTGATAAATGATAAAGTAAATATACCCTCTCAGACATTGTAGTGGTGAAGGATATAAAAACGCATATCTATGCTCACAAAATTATTTAATACGTGTGGAAAATTTTTACGACAAATGACAATTGGGGGAAAATAGGGAAATATTTTATAATTGTTGGGAAGATATTGAAATAAAAATAAAAACAAAGTGAAATCAAATAAATTGATAATGATGATCTCATTACTCTAATGTGTACTCTGAAGCAGTTAGGAAGAAGTTTAAAAAATATTTTCAATATTTCTACATTTTTCCCTTTCAAACTCCAATTTCCAACTGGTCCTACAATTACATTCCATATGCCAAACTGATGATATAAAGTGATGTGATGCGTGTGTCTGTGTCGAGCAAAACACAAATCGAATTAAATTTCTATGGATGCACAAAATTTAACCGCGTTTTTTTTAGAGCACAATGCTTTCTCTTTGATTTGAGGAATGTAATTGCAGTAAACTTTATATTCGCACGCACATCCATAAACACATCTATTCGAAATAATGCTGGAGATATTTTCATATATAAAGAAAGTGTATAACAAAAAGATGTGTTAGAATGCATCACACTTTCTGTAGACAACTGACAGGGTTTATTTAGCATATTGATACCAAGCCAAGCCAAAAAATAATTGGACACAATTTTGAGCCTTGTATGTTTTTGAACCTGCTTTAATATTTAATGTCAGTTAGTCCGAATACCGAACTAACTGGGTTATTTTTCTGCCGGATGTTGGGTGCTCTATTGAAAGTGCATTCTATTATTTGGCTTTAGAAACGTCATGTGGATCATTCCTTCTACCTGACCGCGTTTGTTATCAACGAACAAATTCTGAATGTATTGTTATTAATAATATTAGTAACAGGTTGACGGCAGATCATTGAATGAATTGATTGGCCAAATTTTTATATGACCAAGTTGAGTTTTGTTGAGAATATTAACTGACGTATTTAGCAAAGGTAATGTGATAAAGAAAGCCAAATAAAAGTTTTAATAAAAAATATGTTAGGAATTTCGATTGATCTCCTTAGCTCTATATAGGGATTATATAATATAATACTTTATATAAATTTTAGAAGATGTAGTATTACCGCTGAACATTTCAATAAAATCGGTATGTAAGTTCTAAGCACACAGATTTATATGAAGAACTATCAAACGATCGGAACGAATTTCTTCTCTTATAGTAGCGATTTTTTGGATTATCGATGTTATGAACGATTATTATTTTAAAGGATTCTACACTTCCAACTTTATATATAAGGTATAAAGTGAGGAAATAAGTTGTAAGCACCACGTGAGCTAAAAATGTTCTAAGAGCAGTAGGAACTGAGTTACACTCAAGGCGTTCTCAGTGATTTAAGTTACTTCATTCTCTCATTGTTTTTCAGGACTTTATACAATCTATCATCTGATCCAAAAGTCGATATTACTAAACTTCGACATCATCAACTGAAACTTATGTGCAGAAGCGACATAGTCGTCAAGAACATCACCTAGTAATTGCCATTTGTAAGTCATTTCGGGATTCAAAAGATAAGGATTTCATTGAATTCGCCAAAGAAAAATTATAGAAAAACTCTATTGACAAGGTATTATTATTATCTTTTGAAAACACCTATTTGCAAAGTCATTTTCTTAAAAATAATGCTAATCAATAGAAGAATATAATTTTCTATAATAAAAGTTCCATTGCGAAGAAACACAGTATTGTACACTTTATAAGATATTTAATACACAAAAGTTTTTCTAAATATGACGCAGGAACACACTCAAGGAGTCATACAGTTTTTCATCTGTTTGGGTATATATTTTTTCTAAACCGATTTTGTTAATTTTTGAAACGATTTTACGGAAAATTTATTTATAATTAAAAAAAATACGGATTTTTTTTCTCTCGAACTTGAATTGGAGTTTGCTTCAGATATCGGTCTATATCTTTTATTGTAGTTAATAATTTTTTATTAGGAAAATTGCAAATATTCTGCCAAAATTTCATTAAGATCCGTTAAATATTATGGATGTGAGTGTACCAACAGCCGCACATTGCAATATTGTCTCAGATGTTGATTTGGTGCAAGAATAAACATACATTAAGAATGACATGGTAAATATACCATATTAACTACTTGTGGTGCAGAGGGGTATTAAAATAATGGAGTTCACTATTGTCCAGAGAGAAAATAATTTTTTTTAAAGAAAAAAAAAAAACACTATGAGCAACAAAATCTCTATTGGTTTAGAGAATATAATTTTCTACAACAAAATCTCAGTTGACCAGAGCTAATAAAATTTCCCATGGAAAATCTCTACTAAGCAGTGAGAATACCCAATTTTTCTATCCAAAATATCTACTGAATTATTTCTAAATTTCTGCAGAAGAAACATAAATAAAATTTTCTGTCGAGATAAGACTATTCTCTGCACTACATTACACTTTTGCAATACCCCTTTACACAACATTCGCAATAAAACTCCAGATATGTGTTTGTGTCATATTGCACGAAATAGAAAAAAGAAAACGTACAATTTTGGTATAAAGCCATTTGGTAACTGCATTTATGGTTACCAACAAAATTACAATGAATGTGATGTTGAATTTTGCAATAATCACAACAACACCAATATTCGTTCATAGCTTTCGCTGCTCTACACCAGATCTGCAGCAGATTTTTCCTACACATGTACAGCAGATTTTTCCACAAACTGTTTTTCTCATACTTCAAGCGAAAAAACGTTGAAAAATTGCAAAATATATGGGAGTGCATTTGATAATATCACAAAAGTAACCTTGGCTCTAACACCCTCTCGATAAGAGAAACATAGAAGAGGAGAGAGAGAGAGAAACATACAAGCGAATATACATATACACATACTACATTAACAAAGAAATTTTTACGTCTACATTGACAGTAACATTAAAATATTTGGAGCAGAAAATTGAAATTGGTAATCGAATATTGTTGAATGAAATACATAAGCAAATATATATGTATATGTAAGTATATGAATTGTTTTTGTTCATATAGCTATATTATTTTGTTGTTGTTATTGTAACAGTACTATATCTTATATGTACAATTGGTTTGATTTTGTTTTTGTTAGAATTGCTTGATGTTATTTTGGTGCAATGAAACCAAATGCAAATATCAGCAATTTTTAGCTTAGTGTAACATTACTTTTAACACTAACACCGTTACCAATACCAATACCACTACCACCATCACCAACACCACCATCGAAGGCAAACAGTTCTAGAGAAATATTTTACATTACAATGATTTGATTCATTTTTATTTTGGTGTCAATTGATAATGGTGGTTATTGCAGCAACAAACATATTGTTGGCGACATCTAATATATGGTTGCAAACATTAATGACTATTTGACAATTTCTCTATATATTGAAAGGAAGTTTTGTGATGAATTTAAAATGCATATTAGAATTTTACCGAAATAAGTCAAAGTTTTTAAATAATGTTATTTGATAAAATAGACAATAATTAGAAAATATAAAGTGAAATGCTATAAATGTAAAAAAAAACTTTTTAGTAAAAATCTTCTTTATAATTTAATAAATTTTTGAAAAGATTATTTTTGTGTCTGATGTTTAAAGTTGCAGCTTATTGTCCCTTTTTAAATAATTTGACAGTCTGGCTGCTAAATGGATGTTTATTTTAAGTTGAATAATCATATATAAAGTTTATTTCGACATAAACCTCCAAAGAATGATGACGCAGATGATAAAGTTGATTTTGTGCTTTTTACTCAAATGAACTTCTCTAACTTTTTGACTGTTACAGTATCTAAGAAAAGTTTTCAAGCGGTGTGATTAGTAGTATATTATGGTTAATCTTTGTTTTTGTGAAAAGCTCTTCCTTAGAATTTAGAGGTTGTTTCAAATATCGTTCTAAAACAATTTTTTGCTAATGATAAAGCAACTTTTAAATGAAAGATTGACAAGGACAACGGCAAACAATGTCATTGAGCTCAGGTTATTATTCTAGACCTGAGAATATTTTCATTAGACAGACATACCGACATAGCTAAAACGACTTAGATTTTGATTTGATGCAAGAATATATATATAACTTACTTGGTCTAACATGTTAATGTAACATGAACAAGTTAATGTATCCTCGTCTACACTTGCATATAAACTTTTTGTAAAAAAAAAAAACATTTCCTAAATTTGATCAAGAATGAGCATGTGGAGTGGTTTTGAAAAATATTCAACTTTGGAACTAATTTTACAGAATTATTTCCAAAAAAAGTTTTGGGACCACTGTGAAATGGTTATATTTATTTCGAAGTGAAGTGCGATTCCATTTGTAGCGATAATAAGGAATCGCTTAGGAACTAATAATGTATATATATTCTCGCATCAAATCAACATCTGAGTCAGTTTAGCTATGCCCAACTGTATGTATATCGGACAGACACACTCAGAAGAATTGGTAGAGCTTAATATATATTTTTACCCTCAATGATATGTATCAAATTTCATCAAAATATCTTTAAAATTGGAACCTGTTTACATGAACAACCAGCCAGACAGGCGAGCGTACGGTTATCGTTAAATCAAATCACAAAGTGATGCTGATTCGAAGTATATACCAACGAAAATTTAGCAGAAGCAAGAAAGCTTTGCAAAATCTATACACTCCGAAGGGGAGAATAGATATCACGAACTTCAATAACATTCACTTTTTCTTTCATTGTATCCCAAAAAATATTCATCTATCTATTTGCTTTTCACTCATACTCCTACAAATTATGCACACATACACATCTTAACTTCGAACTAAAATACGACCCGCGAGTACTATTGAAAAGCTTTTTCTAACTTTTTCTTTTGGTTGATAATATTTTTGTTTTTTGTTCTCTTACAATTTTCATAACTTTGGTGTTTTTGTTTTATACTCATACTTTGTATACTTTTATGCCATTTTCATCATCAGCATCATTTCCATCATCAGCATCATCTTGTTTTTCCTTATTTTATTATTCAATTGAAAATTCATAGATTCATTTTTACATTGAAAAGTTTATAAAATAAATGTTTTAAATTCGTTACTCATGTAAGGATTTTTATTAAACACATACACACACTTACACTTACACACTCTCATAAGCATTAAAATGGAAGACGGAAGTATAAAAATTGATAGAGCACTTTTATGCAAAACTTTTTTGTGTTTTGTTTGTTTTTTTTCCTGTTTTACCGTTAACACGGCAACCTAAGTGAGGGGGAGGAAGATGAAGTTGGTGGAATAGAGGTTATCAATTTTTGTAAATATTTTGTAAGTACTTTTAAAGTAGTTCGAACATACAATAATGGTACTATTTTACTAAATAAATGATGACAAGCTTAAAAGCGTTTTGTTGTTTTCACAGACATTTAGTCATCAATGGTATTGTTGGGTCATTTGTATATGAATGATGAAGAAATACAACTGAGTGATATAAAAACAGATAGACTGTATGTCTGTCTCTAAATTTCAGTGATGTAAGATGTGTTTGAATTGCATGAATTTTTACTACTTGGAACTATGAATTGAACTTTTTTTTAGAACTTTTAGTTTGATATGACAGTTCTGTATGTTTTTTACTTGTGCCTCAAAACTTTATGATTTTAATGCACTCCACCATCACAGGTGATGAATAGGGCATATTAACTTTGTCACTCCGTGTGTAACGCTAAGGATAAATCATATAAGATATATATTTTTGCATCAAATTCAAATTTACGTTGATTTAGCTGATTTAGATATTTGGTCTGAATAGTTTTCTGTCTAGCGAAATCGGTTAAGTCTTTTAAAAGATATAGACCGATATCTGAGGCATCATCTAACTAATTTAAAGCGAAAAATTTGGTTAAAATTTAATTATTAATCATCAAAATGAAATGATATTGTGGTTGGTTTTATATACTTCCATACTATACCAAAAATTGTCGAAATCGGTTCAGTATAGAAAAATTTATAGTCAAAAATATAGATAAGTTTACAACTTATTTAAGAAGAACTTATTTACATCTATGAGTGTATGTGTGAGTGTGTATTTACGATACATATCGCATTTAAATCACACACATTTATGGTGGAAGGTATTGAATATTCGGTTTAGCCGATTATTGCATTTCTCCAGATCAAATAAATTTTTTATTTGGTTGTTAAATGTAAACAGAGTTTATCGTATTTTAAAAAGGAATATTAATTTCTTTTTATTGTCGTTAAATATTTTTTGTTTAGGAATCGTCTATTCATTTTATGCAAATTACTAACTATTTGTTATTTAGGTGAGATTTTAGTACAGGAAATAAATGAAATGGTGGTGTATAAAGCACGGAGGTAACAATGGTCTAAAAATTTAAAAATATTTGCTCAGAAGCAGCACAATGTTGCTTTATTAAAACAACACTAATTTAAATTTTAAAAGTATATATATTTCGTTATAACTTCATGAGTTGTGATTATAATCTTCTAAGTATAAAGAATTTGGTCAATTATAGTAGTACAGTGATGAAGAGCGTGTTAAGATGTATAAATAATATGGTATTTTCAAAACATTCTTTCGGTTTGGAACTGACCGCATGTTCTTATTCCTAAGCATAAATAAACCCTGGCAGAGTTTAAAAGCAAAATTCTTGATTAAATTTAAGAGTGTGGAGTTTTTACATCCATTACCACATACTTCTGCGAACTAAAATTAACATTTTACCATACATATACAGTCAAACACAATCGTACCAAATGTACATAATCACATACACTCAAATAAAAAGCTCTTTCTTGAGAAAGAAAAATTTATTTCCTAATTTAAAGAATTTGTCGGACTTCTAACTGACTATAGCGTTTTACTGAACCGAAGATTTGGTATCATAATATTTGAGAAATGTAGCTCTCATTTGTACCCAATGAGATTCAAGTTTTGGAAAAATATAGACTGCTTCAAGAAGGTATCAGAAAATATAAATTGACATTTACAGAAAATGAGATTTAGGGAATGGTCTACGGCGACACACAGGGCTACGCGGAAGATCACTAAGATATTTTGTGGCAATCCAAATGTAGGAAATACCAAGGGTATTTGGTATATCCTAGTCGTTTTAAGATGATGCGTTGCAGACATATCAAAGGTGTGGAATGGACAGTGAAGGGCATTAACAGGATAGAACTCCAGTGGAAGTTTATTCTTGGGAAGATTTATTCTTGTAGACGATTAGTTTATGTAGATTTTTTGTTCCAAATAGGAGGTTTAATAGACCGATATATTGATTTAGAAGTTTACCAGTACAACTTTACACAAGAATTTATTAAGTCAAGTGCTTAAAAACTTAAACTGCCACCATGTGCCATGACACTTCTTTGATTATTAATTATTGATTAATGGTATATGCATTTTTAAATACTAATTATTCCTCAAATGGGTATATTTGAACGTCTTCTATAGACGTGCAGGAATAACAATGTTATTTTGATAATCCATTTTTCTTTGGAAAGTTAAGTGAAATCCTGTAAAGGAGGTCTCATTGGCAAACAATTAAGCCATGATTCATCATAATGGGAATTTCTTATCTTTTGCGTGATTCTTCCACATCAGTTTACTCACCTAAGTGAGGTTATATCTTATAATGTGTCTTCCATTAAATTCAATGATCTCAGACTTGTAAAAGTTGGACAATAACAAATTAAATGTTCCATCGTTTGAACATTGTTTTCGCCCATTCATATAACCTTGTTTCCAAAAACTTCTTGATGTAATATTATGTGTATAATTCTTTACCTTTAGTAGTAAAGTTTTTAGTCCAGATAATAGCCTTGTTGATCGCTTGTACCACCGCTCGAATAACCATATTATGGATCGGTAGTCGGAGGTATTAAAAATTTTATGTACTTAAAACAAATGTAATCTTCAACATTAGTATCAAATCCAATTGAATTTTGAAACTTGTAATCCCTCCGTTTATGATTTACAATTGATGATAGTATATGTGAAGAGTTGCTTTCGCAAAGTCCAGCAATATTCGGTTCTTATCGATTGAAATAAAAATTTGTTCTTAAATCCTACAAAAACCTTTACGTATTAGGTTCTAGACTTTTTATAGAAAGAAATATTTATCGACATTTATTTTGGGTTTTACCTGACCCAACAACACCTCCTTCATCACTGTCACCGTTCTAAACTAATCTCGTGTAATAAAAATGAGCAATAAATCTTTTTAAATATTATTAAATAAAAATATTCAACTATTTCCGTGTTAACACTCTAAAAAGCAATTGAACAACAACTACAATAATTTAAGTAACTTTAACCGCAATAAATCAGCATAAAAACTATGTTGTGAAAACGAAAGCAACAACAACAGCAAAATTAAATAAAAATATATTTAACAAAATGGGAAAAAGTTGAAAAAAATGTGTAAAAAAATTAACAGGAAAGCACAACAAATGAAAATGAAAAATTCGATAAAAAAAACGTTAAATGGAAAAAAGCAACAACGAGCAGACCGAGACGCATTCACAGCACAATTGCATCATCAACTACAATGTGACAAGTGACAAATGAGTTTTCATTTTCCAAAAAATGGCAAAAAGGAGATGAAAAAAGACTCACTTTACTACACAACTGGCAGAAAAAATATTATTTGCAATGATTGTATGTTGCAAAGTGGGAGTAGCAACAATGAAATTCGTAGAAAAAAAAAGAATTTATAAAATATTCACAAAAGTTACTGCTGTTTAAATATTCAGTAAAGCCAAGGAGGTATGATTATGGAGTCGAGCAAGTTAAAAAGTGAAATTTAGCGAAAAATATGAACGCACACATGCACCAAGTTTTTTTTTTCCTTTTTCTTACAGTTAAGATTGAAAAAGCTCGTGTACACCATAATTGAATCCTCCCAAAAATAGAAGGAAAGTTACTTCTGTTTAAGAAAAACTCATGTGAAAATTTTGTAAACTAAAAGCGACAATAACTTAAGCTGCTTTACAAGATAATTCGCGTACTTTTCATTCCAAAAGGGAAAGAAAAACAGGCTGACTGTGCATGAAATCGTCATCAGATTTTTCATCATAATAATCATAGTCAATGCCTTCATACCATAACCATATCATAAGCGTAATCATCATGTTGGTCCTATTTTTTTCTTCAATTTCATCCAGTTTCACAAATATGGCAACTGTTACCATTTTTTAACATCAGCAACAACAATAATCGCGAAAAAATAAATATAAGAACTTTTTTTCATTGATATAAATCGTTTATAGTTGTAATTTCGCTTATATAAAATCATTGTAAAAAATATAAATATATATTTCACTTTTCAATTTATTCCTTTTTCACAAATTTTCTTTCTACTCCAGTTAAAGTTCATAGTCACTTTTTTTTGCAATGGAAAGGAAATGGTGTTATAATTTTTTCTTTTCAATAACTAAAAATGCATTGTATGATTTCCAGACTATATATGACTGACTGCTACATTTCCTTTGCAGAGTGCTTACTTTTACTGGGCACCATCTTTCAGTAAATTCTGTCAAATGGATTGTCAGTGGCAGAGTTGAAAATTTAAAGGAATAAAATGTTTTTGTGCCATAAATGGGAATATAGCACTTTATGATTAGAACCTCAATCACATAAAATCACAAAAAAACTCGTAAAAAATTGCAGTTGGTCCAGCCCAAATATTTAATACCCAACAAGACATTATTGGTTGTATAAGGTAGCAACCAAAATTAATGGACCATTAAGATACTTTTTTAATTTATGGTTAAGGGTGCAGTATATTATACCGATGATAACATCCATGTGGGATTAATGCGTTCTGAAAGGAATTTATCTGTGAGCGTTATATGTTTGCTAGAATGGACCGTCTCTCGTTCAATTTCTCACATCAATTTTTGCTTATTTTTCTTTTAATATCAGCAATGTAATTACAATATCAAAGTATATATGAGATTTAAAGTTATATTTAGAATAGATATTGTTTGGGAACTACGAGAAATAATGAACCGATCCTCGTGTAATTAGGCACATCATTTTAGAATATCATAAGACTAAATTGTGCCAAAATTTCATTGAAATGGGTTTATATTTAGGACTTTTGTCACATTAAACCCCCATTTCTGGAGGAACATTTGAATGGGAACTAGGTGAAATAATCATCACTAAATTCAGAAACAGCGTCCCTAGACATAATGATGACACAAGCCAATTTTCATTAAGATATTTCTAAAACTGCGACCTGCATTTTGTTCACAAGGTTTAGATGGACAGACGGACATCGTTATATTGACTCAGAAGGTAAACCTGAATCGAACGGTATACTTATTAGTGGTGGTAGCATAATCTTTCCTGCTCATTAATATGTCTGCATGAATGTATGTTATGATCCCATAAGGTATGCTCGATCAGAAAATGCTTTTTATACCAGGTGAACTTACATAAACGGGAGAAAATCTAAAGCTGTCAGAAATACGAATGTGGTCTGTTTCTGACTATAAGAGATAGATTTTATAATGAAATATATCTCAAGTCTTATTATATTAACACCATATTTAATACCATTATTATTCTTAACGGTAGCAGACAACATATTTTTTGATTTTTGTATTTATAAGCGTATGAGTAATATTGATGAATTATATTTAGTATACGGTTTAATAGTAACAAAATTTTGAAGACTTCTTTTCAAAAAAGAAATAAAAAGCTTCAGTCAGATTTATACTATGTTATCTACTATATAAAGTGATTTCTGAAAGTGGTCTTTTTAGGGTAGCTGCAGGAAATTATGAATCGGGCCATAATTTCCTGCAGCTACCCTAAAATATTACAAAATTTGCTACATTTCGGTTGGAACAGTAAATGTGCCTAATTTTATAAGATCATCTTAACATAAACATTTTAAAGTTCGTTAAGAATGTATAATAATTTTGATCTTTTCTGTATAGTTTGTATATATTTGTAACGCACCGCCACAAATGGTGAAGTTAATTTACTAACTTTGTCATTCAGTTTGTTTCAACGAAGGAAGAATTATTTTAATACCCACAAAGTATATTTATTTTTATATCAATCAGAATTTGAGTCGATTTTAATAAATTCGCTAGTATGTTTGTCTGTTAGTCTGAAGTTAGGCCGCCCATTTTCTATTAGCCCAAAAGGTTTTCGTTTAATAGCAGAAAAATCGGTTTAACCTCCAAAAAATTTTAGATTAATGTAAACGACATATTCAATTCTCGACAATATAAATACAGGAGACGGGGAACAGTTTTCTCCCTATAAAGGAATATTGTATATTTCGGAAACTTTAAAATTATTTTTCAGCTAATACAAATAAAATGTTGACTACTAACGAGGCTATAACTACCTGAGTAAAATATATTAGGACCTTTGATAACATATTTTTGAAATATTTGTAGCAAACCAACGATTAACTTTACATATCATGAACATATCGAAGACTATTAGACAATTATCTGAATTTTAATAAGTTTATACTGAAAAAAGTTTTAAGCCTAAAACTCCATTTCGGGAAAGGACATTACAATGGATTTATTCCCGAATATGGCCCGATTATGAAAATGATGATACCAAATAAAATTGGTCTATTCTTGAGAATTTTATATGCTTTGTTGAGTTGTGGAAAATTTCAGAAAATTGTCCATGAAATGTAAATCTATATGAATTCCTGATTTCGGACTGTATGAAAATTTTACACATTTTCTTGATAAAGATGTTATTATTAATTATCGAAATGTTTTATTCTGTATTTATTCCAACTTAACCGATTTTGTCGCTTTTAGTACCAAACTGGAAAGAGAAATCGAGCCTAATTTTTTTAGAATTATTTGATTATTATGGACATGAGAAAATTTCCTACAAAGAGAATGACGCGAATCGAATCATTTTAACTCCTTCTTGGCATTACATGTGGAACGAAATAGTTAATCATTAGCACTTGTGTAGTCAGCTATATTGTGGTCAGCAGGTGGTCACAGATAGCTTAGCATAAAAATATATTAGCGTACAAAAAAGCAGACTAACTGCCGAACAGAGGTGTATACCTTTCTCCGGACTTGGCAGAACAGATATCTTTTCTCACTTTTCTCACTTATTATTAAAATCTCAAAATTTGAGATGTTACAAATCAAATGGCTAATATGGAATGAAAAAAAAAATATAAGTGCAGTTCTCTATCAACTTTATTACGAATCACATTATCCATATGCTAAATATGGTAAGATTGCGTATATTTCATAATGATAATTAAAGATGTTGCGAGAGTCGCCGTATAATAAAAGATTTAAAATACTTGGATTTTATTCATTTCAGGCTTTCACTGACTCAAGGATATTAATCCTTAGTTATTTAAAAACTACGCAACTTCAATCGGTGTCATACTTATAACCAAACTTAACCACAGTTTCACATTGTATGTTTCCCACATTCAAAGCCTTAACTTGAAAATATATTTAATTTTCTGATACTTTTTCCCCTCTTTTTATTCTAACATAACCGATCTTAATAAAATACCTTTGGATGCAACGTTTTATTTCATCAACCATTGAAACAAATCTATTCTTTAACATTTCTGCCACTTTGTCTCCTGTTACTCCATATAAATTATTGCCTTACAAGTGCTTCACTAAAGTTTCATACATTCACAAGTGAGATTTCGAGTGGAGAATTTGTTTTCTTTTTTTTTTCTCTGTGTAAAATAAAAATGACAAACGGAAGTGAATACTTTTACACTCATTTATATATGAATGTGAATGAATTTGAATTTTGCCTTTCGCGTTTTACATTTGAATTTTCAACGAACGAATCACCAAAAACTATATTATTTTTCTGCTCCAAAAAAAAAGCATAAGTAAAAGTAATACAAAACAGCAACAACAACATCAATATAATTTTTATAACCAAAGTAAAATTTTTCGCGAGGGCAAGTAATAAATTTACAACAAAAATAAAAGAAAATTGCACATACAACATTTTTGTTGATTTTCTTTTTATTTCGTTTATTTTACTCATTTTCCTTAGCACGAAAAACAAGTGAGAATGTATAGTCGGTCAAGCCCGACTATTTAATACCGTACACCACATTATTGATTAAAAATGGTGGTAAAGAAAAATCTACGAACAACCCTTGTCTAATTAGATTTTCTGATTTATTTTAAGTATGCAGAACATTATTGTGACACTTGCATGGGGACTACAATAAATGATCACCCAAGCCTCGTATAATATTGCTTATCGATTTTTTTATATTTATCTTAATTTGACCTTTTATTATTACAAAATCAGTGTATATGTGAGATTTATACCCTCAAATGTGATATTTGGAAAGGTTTTATTTGGGACCTATGAGAAGTAGTGGACCGACACTCACATATCTTGCACCTGTTTATGACCTAAAACTCTATTCTGGAAGAAACATCTCTATAAGCATTTTTCTTAGGCCAAAGTAGTAATTTGTACCAAATTTCATAGAAATATTTCAAATTCATAACGTTTACATGGACAATCAACAGAACAGATAGACGGACTGACGAACATCGTTAAATCAACTCAGAAAATGATTCCGTGTCGAACGGAATACTTAAAGGTGGGTGTAGCGCCATTTTTTCTACACGTTACAAACATCAGCACAAAATACGTAACACCCCAACCACCTACGTTGGTGTAGGGTATAATAAAAAAATAGAAATTTTAGTTTATGCTGAAATAATATATTGAAATATATGCATGATGTCACAAAATTGTATTTTCTTTTGTGTCTCTTTTCACTTTTGGTGAATTGTATTTTTGTAGCAATTCAAATGCATAAAACTGGAGCATTGCCGATGGAGGGATATGTGAAACTGACTTCATAGGAGTGTTAAGATTTTGGAGCTTTTTTTAAGGTTTTAAATGAACATTTCTTAGAGTCTGGGTTTACACATGTTCTTTGGTAGTAACAACTATGTTTATTGTATTGTCAAAAGCATGTTTGAAAATTTGTATATGTGGAGATATGTGGAAGAAAGATACGATTAAATACAACGTGGCATATAAGGGAACATATAATGAAAGGGTATTTCTATAATTTTATTTGAATTTAAGTATTTAGATGAATCTTCAGAATTATGGTTTTTGTAGGAAT
Source organism: Cochliomyia hominivorax (assembly GCA_004302925.2). Taxonomy (NCBI): domain Eukaryota; kingdom Metazoa; phylum Arthropoda; class Insecta; order Diptera; family Calliphoridae; genus Cochliomyia; species Cochliomyia hominivorax. The sequence continues at coordinate 47,694,652 of PYHX02000158.1, forward strand.
ATATGAAACATGAAGACTGATATTAAAGTGATGTCAATTATAGAAAAAAATATTTAATGGCGATAGAGACCATCTGAAGTTTTATTGTACTCTCCCACTTCGTTTGAGTATATATTATTTGAGTGATAATATTATGATTGCTGTTACTAAAAGAGAAATGGAGTTCGCTTTCCTGGAACTTGGATCTTGATGAAATGAGTAAAGTATAAGAGTTATAAATATTAAAGTATCATGTCTCGATTAACAAAATCAATTTATTTTAACATAAATCTTGCTATGATTTTCAAAAAACGATTAAACGAAGGATTCTTGAATAGTTGGAGATATGTGTGTTAGGACATATAAAGCTAGATTTCGACAGTAATGATAAAATATTGAAATCAGACTGAGTAATGATATAACTTTTTTAAAAAGCTCAAAAAGATTATATTCGTGATGGCTTTAAAGCAAGAAGACATTGTAATGTTTACATTATTTCTCGTACCTAAATATATGGGTGTTTAAACCTTCTGTATGTAAGAAAATTCCTTCTGAGAAGATACGTTTTATGAAGAATTCACATTCCAATATTTTTGTATGCTAAAGTTTAAATCTTTAAGGAAAGTGAAAGGCAAAAACGTAAAAAAAATACTTCACACTGTTACTTTTGAGACACAAAACAAAATTTTTTTAAATTAACTCGACAAATATAAATTAGGAGGATGACTTGTATTGGTGTTAGATGAAATAATAAGTAATTTCCTTAGATGATTCATATTTTTATTTTTTTTATTTACATTAAATAAACTAAATAACTGACTAATGACGGTGCAATTACTGGTGATAATACGATAATATCTGTCTACCGGATAGTATTTTCAATGTCTATGTGGTTCGTTATCCGGGATACTAGAATCAGATAACCTGGCAAACTAAAACTATTACAAAGAGCAATTGTCTATCCCAATACTTCCAGATATTGCGGCAGAGTAGTTGGTGCTAACTATATTAAGAGTTTGTCGTTATAGCGTCCTTTAAGAAAAAGGACTATTTCAGCATCTCGCAGGCGAAGATTTTGGCCAGAATTTTATTCTACCAGCAGACAGACCGTAAGAAGCACAGCAAAAGTCTACACGACATTATCAATAACAATGTGGGATATATCTGAATTAGAGAGCGAGATATTCGTAGATTAAGCTAATCTGGATTCTTGGGCACAGTTACTGCGCTGGAAATGATCTTGCGTATGTACTGTTTTTGACTCACAACTATACGTGATAAAATGGCTCAATGAAGGCACATAGAAATGTTCGTATTATTATTACCCGGACTCTTAGAAATTGGCACTGATGCTAAGATAATAGTTTTAGCCATTAATGACAAAGGAATAAGCAGTTTTAAATATTTTGTGTGATTTTCCGTACGTTCAGATCTTCAAAATATAATTTAAACTTACGATCATTCCTTTCTTTTCTTTCAGGTTGATTTGAGAGTGACCCTTTACGACTGAGGAGTATTCCGGGTTGCACAATTGGATCAATTACTTGATAAAGTCTATTGTCTATGGAACACTGCACTTGAAACTACCTAACAATACTGGTATACTCTTGTTCTTGTAACAATAATGGTTTAGTCTTGTTCCTTAGAAATCACTTTATAGGTAGAACCTCGTATAATTTGATAAAAATAAACTTATATGATTTTAAATTTTCTAAAAAGGTGTTATAAATGAGCTGCAGAAAAAAAATGAATTGATCATAGGAAGTTTGAAATGATATCCGGGAATGGGTCTGTACGAAAGTTGACTTTAAGATTTTCAACTTATTTAAGAGTTCTAGTTTGCCAATAAATTTAACTTCGATTGGATTCGTTCTCAAAAGACCTCTTATTCATTTGTACAATACAAACTTTTACATTAATTATCAATAAAACTTAATGCTATAAATCTGTGTATTCACCCATATTCGCTTTCATTTTATGCAGTTTATAACAGTTTATTTACAATACCATAAACACACTAACATACACTTGTAAAAATACTTGATTATACTCGTTAGTATTGTAAAAAAATATTATTGTCGATACAAAATAACACACACACATGTAAACACAATCTCAAAATACAATAAAACATAAGTACTCTCTTATACGAGTTTTTTTTTCAAGAAAAAAAAAAAAATAACTTAAACAGAAAATGATTGCATATTTTATGGCTCTTAACAAATGTCATGTAAAAATGGCACAAACAAAGGAAAATATTTATATTTTCTTTAGAAATGCTACAATCTTATATTATTTGTTTTTGTTGTTAATTCTCCAGAGCTCTTAGAAATGTATAAAATTTTCATGGAAAAAAAGAAAAACTTAAATTTTTCTTAATAAAATTTCACCTTAATGTGTGTCTTAATCTACCATTTAAGTTTCTCTTAAAATTATTCTTTTTTATACCCTTCCTAACCTTTAGTGGTGAAGAGGGTATATTAAGTTTGTCATTCCGTGTGTAATTCTAAGAAGGTAATATTTAAGATCCCATAATGTACACATATTCTTGGATTAAGTCAAAATCTGAGTCGATGTAACTATGTCCGTTTGTCTGCTAGTCTGTCTATTGTTGGCACCTTCATATCCACAATAATTGACGGATCTCAATAAAATTTGGCCTGAGTATTTTCTATACCTCTGAGAACTGATATCTGAGGAAAGCCAAAATTATAAGTAATTTTATGGCTCACTAAATGTTCCTCTGTTATATTAAAGAAAACATTTTATATATCGTATACGTTTGAAAAAGTGTGTATGAACGAAACATATCTCATTTGTGGTGGAGGGTATCGAAGAGTCGGCATAGCCGTATATGGCTTTCTTACTTGTTTCTTTCTATTTTTCCTATAACGTGTGTGTTGGTTTATTTATTAACATGTCAATGACAGTGACAGTTAAGACAAACATGTCAATACATTTTGGGTTTTTCTTAGATGTATGTATGTGTGTGGATGAAAACATGTATAAGTGTAAATATACAATAAGAGAAAATAAATATTTCTTGCATTATTTCTATTTTCTTGTGCATATTTGTAAATGTTTTTCTTTTATTTCTTTTATTTTTATGAAAACTTGTTTTGTCAATGACATAAAATGTTTAAGAGAATAATTTTTTCCACTAAATCAACACAGCAGGTACTACGACAACAATGTTGAATAAATAAAATTCAATTTGCGTACTTACGTTAAAAAGCCTTAAGAATCTTTCAGAAGTAACTTTTACCTAAATATATATTTTTAGGATTTCTTTTTACTTAATTGTTCCTATGAAAATAGAGTTTAAACCCTTTTAAGTTAATAAATCATATTATGAGGATACTAAATAATATTAATTTTATAAATATGAATTAAATACAAAATAACGTTTTAACAAAAAATAATGCTATTGCCTCATATTTAAAAACTTTTTAACCCTAAAGTAATATTCCAGGAAGTGAGATTTTAAGGAATTAATAACCCAATATGGCCCGATAATTATCAATGCAAATCTAAATATTTCAGACAGTTTAAAAATATAATTATATTACTTTCAATAACAATTTCAATAAAATTGGATAAAACCCCTTTTTTTGGAAGGGGCCTTAAGTGAAAACTATAGCACAATATGGCTCGTAAAATAGGTAACATATATTTCTATAAAAAGTAAGAAAAAAAGTAAGAGCAATAATTGTACCGATACACGCCAAGATTGTAAGACATGTTCAATACAGTTAGAAAAATAATACTAACGATTTTACGTAAAAAGTGGTTGATAAACATATAATAGTTTTCCGGGAAGGAAAAGCTCAAAACTATATATGGGAGCTATAGCAAATATAGCTGAATATTATAACTTTTGTACAAATTTATTTTTATTTTGTAAAAATTGGAAATTTTTTTTTAAGAATTTTGAGGTTGTCTTAGATATCGGTTTATAACTTTTTTTATTAATGCACCAATATAACTAGTTTTAAACGGAAAACTGCTCAGGACAATAACAAATACTCGAGCACAATTTCATTGAATTTAACAATTGCTCTAGGTGTGAGAATGTTTCTAACAGACAGTCGGACATAGCTAAACCAACTATGATTTTGATATGATGCAAGAATACATATTCTTTATGGGGTCTTAGATGATTCCTTCTTAGTGTTACACATGCTACTAAAATTATTAAATATGTTCAACAAAACCCAACTTGGTCCTATAAAGATTGTCCAAGCATTCAAAGGTCTTGCGTCAAATTGTTTCTAATGTTATTAAAAAACAAGACCGGTTGATTCAAAATAGCTCCCACCATATCCCGTTGGAAAGCAAATCGGTTAGCTCAGTTCTAGTACTATCTAATAAAGCTAAGGCAAAAGGTTCAAAAATGCTACTAAAAATTTAGAGATCAAAAGCGGAAAGTTAGTCTTGCTGCTTAGTGGATAACGAAACGTATTCCGGCAGATTTTTCATAATTTCCTGGTCATCAATTTTATATTGCTGATACTCTAGGAAATTTTGTAGAAAAGTTTATGACACATAATATAAATATGACAAGAAATATGCAGTTTCGGCAAAAGAAGTCATTGTTAGTTACAACGGACTATTTTACATCAAAAAATGTGTATTATTATTGGCCAAACCGATCATCATTTCACTATGGTAAACAAGCCTTTGAGTGGTAAAAAACTGCCCGGAGCTAAGACCAGTAGAAATATATTGTGTTCTTATTAAAAGAGTTTTAAAGTGCACATAAAAGATGTTTAAAGGTGCGGAAGATTTTAAACGGTGATAGTGACAAAATAGAAAAGTGACAAAAACCACAATAAAAAGGTAAATGGAAGGGTTTCCCAAAAATTTCATTACTGATGAACATATCCCTGTAACTGTTGGTAGGTTTGTACGAAATCCAAGTTAAAATTTTATAAGTGATTATCTAAGATATCGCCCTATAACTTCTTTTCTACTGCGCTGTTTTTGTTGGTTTTAAATAAGAAAATTTTCAGAATAATAACAAATATGAGGGCCAAATTTCATTGAGATCCACAGACGAGCAAACGTATCTACGTTTCGGCTCAGCTTTTGTTTGGATGCAAGACTATAAGCACCTTATGGGGTCTTAGGTTATTCCTTTTTAACTTTACACACTGAATGACAAAGTTAGTTTGCACTCATCATATGCTAGGGATGTAGGAACGTATGAATTATATTAGTATATTATATTAAGTATACGCCTTTAATAAGTTCTCAGGCACTATTAGTAAGAAAATTGCCAAATTAGAAAATTATTTAATATACAAAGCTAAAAAAATTGGCAAAATAATTTATAATGTTAAAATGAAATCATTTAGTAAATATTTATACGACAGACACGAGAATCGTTAATCCTATATCGAAAGAATGCACGCATATTACCGTAGCATAAAATTTAGCATTTTATTTGAATTTCAAAATTTGAAGCACGAAAATAGCCGGCATAGTCCGGATAAATTTATTAGGTTTTGGTCCGTGAGATAAATGTAGTTTCATAAGACATATTGCAAATCATATCTATCGATACTTAGATGACTAGATTCTGGTGTTGTGTTTTTGATCTTTATCTTTTATCGCTTGCGTTGAACTTTGTAAATAAAACAAGTAAAAATACTATACTCGATTGTATCGAATCGTAGAAACACTCCACCACTAATTACAATTGCTTGAATTTTGATGGAATTTTTCCACATTGAAGAAACTTTTGAAAATAAAACAATATACCGTGGAATGGGATTATATATACTAAGTTTGGTCCGATTTATACAAATTAAATAAATATTTTTATTAAAGTTTAAAAATTATTGTATAAAAAAAATATATTTGAGATTATCAATCCATATTGTTCATATATTTTTGAGACAGTTAGAAAAATTTAGAAACGAATTCCAATAAAATTGGTCCATATTTAAGTTTTTTATAAACTAAACTATATTCCGGGAATTGACCTTATATGGGAGCATGGTCAAATCTAGTTTTGATTTTTATTATTAGATCAAAATGTATTTGGAAATTTCGTAAAATTATCTTTAAAATTGCGACCTAAGTTTATGACGAAATCATTTTTGGGGTATATCAATATTTTGCATATTTAAATCTAAAACTTTTTTCAATTGACTTGAATATTTGCAACAGATAGACGGACATAGCTAAATCGACTCAGATTTTGAATTGATGCAAGAATAACTATACTTTATGGTGTCTAAGATAATTCCTTCCTGACGTTACACACCTCGTCAACACTTGTGGTAATAGAGGGTATAAAAAGTTGTTTTAAGCGACATTTTAATGAACTTTGGTTTGTATTGTTACTTTGGGCTAATGTCGACGCATATTGAAGTTGGTTATACACGATCCAATATATTTTAAGAATTTAAATTACTACATAACGAAGTATTAATGTAAATTTTAAAAATCAGATAAATTCTAGAGTTTCACTCTGTCCCACAGAGCAGGTTACTGATTATTGCAAACAAAAGTTCTATATTCAATCATTTTCAAAGTTTTACTAAAACCCAATAGTAAATATACTATTATACCGAATTTAGACTTTTTTCCTAATTTTTAATTAATATCTTACCATTAATCTCTATGTTATCTATTTTTATTCATATTTTACATTAAAAACTAACAAACAACTTAAATTTCTATTATAACCTTTTATTCTATGCTACAATTTTATTCTCATTTATTGTAAACAAAAATTTATTATCTCTAATTAATCATTTAAATTCATATTAATATATAATTCTATATTTATGTATACAAAATTGTACCCACAATATATTTTAATTAATATTTCTACATAAATTATTTTAACTATCGCTTACCAAGATAGCGATATTAAATTCAACACGCAACATCATAAATAATTTATAATATTTTTTTATACACTCGAAAAAATATACATACACACACTTAGACATACAAATTATTTCATATAAAAATATTTAATATAAAAAAGTGAAAAGTGAAATTATTCCCCTCCATTTTTATTGTTCGCACCTCTAATGTACGAAGGAAAAAAAGTTGATAGGAAATGACCAACAACGCCACAATATCAACGTACAGAAAAATTTATATACACATACATTTATACAAAAACAACCCCCTTTATTGTTGGGAATTGTAAGAGTCAGCCAATCGTTCAATCATTTAGTCATATAATACTGGGTCATAACTAAATAAATGACCTTTTACACCTTCAATTAACCAATATAATAGTTAGGATGGTATCATATCCACGATATGAAATATTCACTATGTAAAGGAATGAAATTAAGAGAATTTTTCGAAAAGAATTTTTGGTGAAATATATGTATATAATAATAGGTATTAAATTTTAATAAATTGGTCAGGCTAGTTGTACATTAGATTGCATGCTTTAGAAACAGCTTTGAGAATAAGCTCCATATATTGAATATCAAACGTACCATGATATTACGCTCATTTATTACATTAATGAACCAATCAGTTATCTGCTTCTGTTTAAAATAAATCAGTCTTGCGGTTTCTATTTTAACTGCTCGCTGTGTGTTGGAAACCCATGTATGAAGGATGAGTCTCGCCTAAAACAACTTCTTTTTTTAGCTTCCACTGTAAGATGGAGAAGGAGACAATTTTTTCCTAATCTGATATAGCAATTAGGTCGTCTCTTAAACAAGACGAGATTTCCTACACAAATCAGATATCGCCCTTTTCTTTCCTTCCTTGTTTTGGCTCTTTTGGTGAAATAGTCAATAAGACTAACTAATATAAGGCTGACCATTTAACTCTTCTTTGAGAAATCATAACGGAATCAGCGTTTATTGACCCAAGTGATTATCAGGAAGTCGCATAAATAAGGCGAGTACTTTGATTCGAAATGTTAACCGAAACATAGAATTGCAGAAATTCGTGTTTAAAAGATAACATAAAGTAGGGCAAAACAGAAGAATATAATGTTTGGACTAGAACGACAATATCCTGATAATATTGCATCGAAATTTTCAAGTCTACACTTTTTCAATATCGGTCATCTAACAAAATATTTTAGGCTTTAACTTATTTTACAATCCCATAAGGGACATTACAGCGATCTTGGTTTACTTAAGACAACTGTTCGCTTTTCTTGTTGTTAGCACTTCAGTGTGCTGCATCATATGGTATATATACAAGCTCCTCTGGAGACATCAAAAGATCATTTGAATAGTTGTGCTTGAATGAAACATGTACTTTACACTTCGAAATTTAGCGAGGTAAATGCTTTAGGTCCTGGTTAGATAAATAATAGACCTCAGCTAACAATGTGCAGAATTGTCAGTCAGTTTTAATTTTTATAAAAAAGTAATAAATCGAACACAGATCTATTTTTTTATTTTCGGTAATATAACAACAATTTCTGAAATCGGAATTTATAGTCTTAATGCAATTTGAATTTGACAAAAGCAAAGTATATTTCGAATGGTAAAACAGAGCTTAAAGTTTATCAAACTCCAAATGGATAAAAATTTATTTCTATCAAGCTTAAATGCATAAGTAAATACACAACATTTCCTAATATCCTTTATTCCATACTTAGTTACATAGCTACAACCAGAATATGCTCCAATATTCAGTTCGAAAAATTATTATGACAAATTTCGTTTGAATTGATTTATACTTAAGAGCTGCTTATTCCGGAAAGAGCCTTACAGGAAGCTTATAACGATATTTAGACCCATATAAAAGCCAACATTAACCGATATCATCACATTTGTTACGTATATAACAAAAAATTACATAAATATTTCTTTTAACTTTTAATAGAATAGATCCATTGCAGAATTGAATATGTTGGAATAAACTGTTAAGGACAAATAAAAATTCGTCGAATACGAGTAACTTAAATAGACACGAGAATGTTTTGAATAGACGAGCATATAAATAAATATATATATAAATCGACTCAGACTTTGATTTGATGCAT
>PYHX02000158.1:47703716-47733234 GCA_004302925.2 Cochliomyia hominivorax
ATCGTGAATTAAATTTAATTGAATATATTACCATAACCTCACATATTGCTTTGAAAACTACTTCTTTAAATAATTTTATAATTTCGATCGTTTAATATATTTTTGATTTCGAATTGAACTAGAGGATCACATATCACCAGCTGGTCATGGTGATAGTGGGTGTCCTTGAGAATTCATCCTTTGCGGTATTTGTTTTGTGTCATTAAATAATTTTCAAAACTTGAACTAAATTTATCCAAACTTTATACCTTAAGTGAAGGGTACACTTAATTCTTTATAGAGAAACATTTGGACTCTTACAAGTTTATATGTATTATTTTTCTTACTTCCATATGATTTTTTTTTCTTTTTCTGAAATTGTAAAATTGTTGCTTATATTTTTGTTATTTTTTGGCCTTTTATGCCTGATTGCACTTCATGTGCAATATTTTTGTTTTCTGCTTAATTATTAATATATAGACTATACCTACATATTACATACATATACATACATACATACATACATACATACATACATACATACCCTTTGGAAAAATTTATATTGTACACATCCGTTTCATACTCATATGAAAAAGTATCTATCGATCAAATGAAAATTGTTGTTAATAAATCTACAAGTGTAATTTTATTTTGTTGATTTTATTACAAATATTAAAATTTTCCAAACAATCAATTCATTTACAATCATATTTAAACACAACATACACAGACACATCTTCATACATAGATATATTCTTTTTATAAATCCAATGATTTATTATTTTTGTAAATAATATTATATTTTTATAATTTTGCATATAAAGTCTGTTCCTTGACAATGAATCAATGAATCATCCAGGAGTGTTAAGAAATTATTGAAACTTAATAAATAAAATAAAATGGAATAATTATGTTCATAATGGAAAGTACAAGTGAACATTTCAAATTTAAATGGAATGTTTATATTAAGAATTTATAAAAGAAAATTAAATAAAAGAAAATCAATGTAGAATTTTGAATGAGTAAATGAGGTTATATTTACATTATTATATACCATCACATTATACTACCACAAGTGGTGATAAGAGTATACTAACTTATAAAGTATATATATTCTTGCATCAAATTAAAATCTGTCCGTCTGTAGGAAAACATTCTCATTGGAGTTACCGTTGAGATTTTTCGAAAAATTGCACGAAACGGGATTTTCGAAAATAAAGTCGCATACAAAAGGTGGAACAAATGTCATTTTTTTGGATAATTTTAGATTATGAATTTGCACTCTTTCTCGTTTAATATTGAAATAATCTTGAATATTAATCAACAATAAGATTTTTCTTAAATTTATCACTATTTCGGTTTACATTGTGATTTTGTTCTTAATTTTAATTTTTTCATTCATAATTTTTATAAAATTTATTGATATAACCTTTTTAAGCCAAAATAATGATGTCGTGAAGTTTTATGCCGAAAGTGCAAATTATAACAAAGAGGAAATTTGAAAAAGCACACAAAAAGTCACAAGCTGTTGAAAAAGTTGCAATATGAGACAAAAGTTGCACCAACGGTAACAGTGCTTCTAACATCAATATTACACAATTCGAATCGGCCTCTAGGCATTTGAAAAAACATATTCCAATATACAAACAGAGTATATTTAGTCATGTGAAATATTCTCTCAAACGAAATTCGTATTAAACTACTTTGAACTAGACGCTGTTTCAAGTTACCGTATGAATGTTGTACTTGGAGACTGGTCTCCACCCATGGCAGATGATGAACAGAATCTGCAGCTGTTTGATAGTTCAGGAAGTGACAGCACCCATACCAAACCTGTATCAAGTACGTTATTAAGGACCACATAATACTGTCGTATGTTTAACTGCAAAGTTGTCACTGGTGGTTATTCAAGATACTTTTTTAATGTTCTTGCAGCGTCAATTAATACTTTCACGTTAGTTGATGAAGATGTTTCAAAATATTTTTTACTATAACTGCAATTTGTTGTTTCTTTCTCCAGTAATGTGATCTTATGACTAAGCTCATCTTCAGTTCTGATATCATAAAAATTTATCACGTATATTTTTAATAAATTTAGTGAAATTATAAGTGAAATTAAACAAAATCACAGCAGAGGAGTAAATAAACTCAGTTAAAGTAGAAGAACTTGTTGTGGCATAATTCAAAAAAGTATTTTCCAAAAATATGAAGTCAGGAAATGCGTATTTTAGTGAATCAAATAAAGCATAAATTCATTGAAATGGTGTCCCTAAAAAATGGTGTTTTTCTTATCAACTTGATATTTAAACTTATAACAATAAAGGACATCTAATACTTATTGCAGGGGATATGGAATTCATAATTATTTATGTCAATCCTTTTAATAAAATGAAATTGTTCAACGCATTTATAATATAAAATGTCTTTATATTATACATTTTTTAACTGGCATGTCAAAATTTAACCTATTTTTTATTTTTTTCTTTCTATTTTATATCAAATTAATTTAATTACAGCTTACATACATTCACATTCCATCTTATTTTTATTTCATTTTTCTCTCACTCTAAATGAAAACCCTTTATGAATACGCAATTATTTCATTTTTTAATTACAAACTTCTATAAATATTAATTTCATTTAAAACTCAAAATGAAAAATAATAAATACTAAAACTTTAATTTCAAAAAGTGATTTGATATACAAATCACCAAACCAACACATAAACATACACAAAAATACAAACATGAGAATATGAATGTGTAAGTGTATGTGTATGTTTGTTAAAGCAGACAAAGTGACACCATACCAACACTCTTTAGCAACCAACATTAATTCATTAATTAAAAGGCTTAAAACATATGTAAACTCAGCCACAGTTATATACAATACAAACATATATAAATACACTTATCATACACACACATAACTACAACCACTTAAGAACAACAAAATACATTAACAATTCTTAAAATAGGCATAAACATCTACCATTGCAAGTGTATGTCTATATGTGTGAATATGTATGTATGGAAAACTGTTAAGGATTTTGTGAAAAGGAATTAAACTCCTAGAATTCTAAACAACAACAAAAAATTATAAAGAAGTACCAAATAAACATAAACATGTCAACGCATTTATAAAAACAATTGCTTCACGCCATTCACATATACTCAGACATACTGACACATATGTACAGTACAAATACACATTTAGCAAATATGCCAAATTCTTAGCAGGGCGTCAATAAACGTGGTTAAAATAAAAATCATAAGGAAGAGAAAGGGAACAAAGAAGAATGTCAAGACCGACTTTCAAAATACTTTACACCATATTATTGCTTAAAAATGGTAATTACGAAAACACTAACGAACTACCCTCTTGTAATTTAAGGGTAGTTCGTCACAAGGCATCGTTCTTGGGCCAAAATAATAACACGTGCAAAATTTTATAAAGGTAGCTTTAAAATTGCGATCTGTACTTTGCGAACGGACGGTCGGTCGGACGTACATGCTAAAATCGTCTCAGGAAGTGATTATAAGTGGAGTATACTTAAAAGTAATGGTAAGACTATTTTTCCTGCTCGTAATAATACCCCAACACCTGTGGTGGTGTAGGGTATAAAAAATGTCAAATGGCTGAATAGAGGGAATGATAAGGGCTGAACACACTTAAATTTAAAAATCAAATAAAAATAAAAAAAATATATACAAATAAAAGTATGTTATATCATTTAAGGTTTAAACCGCACATCCGAAAAACCGTCATGAAATTTTAAAATTAAAAAAATATATTTTTATAAAGCACAAATCAGTAAATCAAAATATATGAAGTTTAGTCTAAAATTTTTCATACTAGCACAATGGTGTAGGGTAATATATGATAGAGTTTAACTAACTATTAAATATTACTTGTTTATCAAAATAATGCGGGTCAAAAACAAAACAGAAAAAAATAACATTTAAAATTGAACGACCCTGTATCTTTATAATTGTAGGAATTTCTGGACCTGAACGGGGGAGTAGTATCATATGGCCTGGCATCCAGCAAAAAGTAACGCTATTCAGTTCCGAAGAGCTTGAAGGAGTAGGCTGAAATTAGAAGACTATAGCAGTTAAGAAGATTCCATTCATTATGCTTTCGGAACATAACTTGTATGAGATTCACTGAAATAGATTTCAGCAAAACTCTGATTTTAGGCAGCTTATTTTCTCTAGATTATAAAGTGCCGTAATTTCCCCTTAAAATACCAAAACGTTATTCTATGGAATGCAAATCCAGGAATTATGGTGGGAACACAAGATTTGGACTCTAGTAGATAATGACTGATTTTTGACCTTTAAGGTCAAAAGGGCAAGTTCTAGGTCATACGGGAAATTTCGTTAAATTTTCGATTATTAATCGACAGATTAAAGTAAAATTTTGCATTACTAGTAAGTTATACCATTCCAAAAATATTATGACCCATTAAGTGATCCTGTATTCTAAGTACGAAAATATTAATACATTATATGCGTTCGGGAGTGTTTATGTACGTACACTGTAGATATCGAAACGTTGAAGATTCCTCATAGTCGAATATCGCATTCTTACTTGTCATTTTTGATTTAATTCATTGTGTAAGATCTTATTATGATCCTATAGATTTCTTCCTCTGCAAAGAACGATATTCGGTGCCTTGAGATGATGTATTATAATGATATATATTTACTATATTTATTATTAACAAAAACAAAAAAGCTTAACCATATTTTGTCCAAATTGACATTATTTATTTTCAATAACACCAAGAATATTCATCATCATATTGTCCATATTTACTCCATCAATATTGATCCAATAAGAAAGCAATTATAGATCGATATCTGAGACAAGCTTACAGCAATTCTATCTTCATTATCGTACCAGTTATTTGATATAAGAATAGATACAAACATCATCATGCTGGCACCATTATTTCCTTACATTCCCAAATTAGCATTTTAAGTTCGAAATTTTTAAATATGGGCCAATTCTGTTGCAGTTCAGCTTAAACTAAGCTTTTAATTATCTTTAATTTATATATGTAATTTTAGAATCGATCCGGTACCTCAATTTAACGTAAAATTATTTTTCAAAATTTCTAAATGTTACTTTTCAACAATCATATATTTTGAACCCGTTATTATTCACCATTTACAAAATTCTTCTAGGGTCTTACTCAGTTTGATGTCAAGACGGTATTGCTGTAAAGCTCAGAAACATTAGCTCTTATTTCATTGCTCGCACTCCTTATTATATACAAAAACTCTTTTCCTTTTCACAAAACCAACGAAACATATTTTTGGTCATTAAACACGCATACCACGCATAAAATTATACAGCTTAAATGAATGAATATGTATGTCCGTATGTATGTATGTATGTATGTATGTATGTATGTATGTATGTATGTATGTATGTAAGTATGTGTGTATTATTTAAGTGCGTATATATACATATTATAATGCAATCCAAAATATATTAATATATAAAATTCAAAACACCTAACACTACATATGTTGTATAAGGATTATCAGCCACAATTTAAAGGATGTTGGCATAAATAAATGTTTATAATCAAACTTGTAATACGTACTATATATTCACATACATGTTTCAACACACATTCATTCTTTCATATGAATAGAAATTATAGATTGTTTGTATTATATGAACAATTCATGTAGACATGACAAAATTGAAGGTATTAAAGTCTTAAATAATAGAATATTCTAATGATGTTACAACTTGAGAATTTTGATATAAATAAAAAAATGAAACATAAAAGACGAATTAGAAATACTGTATAATCGAATAGAAATATTCGTTTAATTTGCTATGATAATGAAATGTTGGAAACACTTTAATTTAAGCTAAACAATTAAATGTCAATTTTTCTAAATGGCATCTATAACTTGGCAACGTATTCAGAAACTCAAATTTTTTATTTGCTCATTAACACCACGAGAGTTAGTATTCACGAAGAAGAATTTAGTTAATTAACAGAAGGTCTGAATGAAGTTGGATTTACTGGCAATACAAATGTATATGTGAGTATCTCCATAATATAATTATATTATCTTAATATATTAAAATAATGCATATCTATAGAAGCTAGATAAGTCGTTCACATTATAGAGCAGTGTTAGATTTCAAAAGAAGTGATCATATTAGCCTGACAACTAAAATTCCGGATGCAGTCGCTTATTATAATTTTGATACAGCACAATCTATGACTGATTAATAGATATTAAACTTGTAGCTCCACACCTATACATATCATGCTACTACATACGAAGCTTCCTGACTCACATTAGGGGAAATCTAAAGGGTGCTCTGCCTTCAACACTCATGTAGGAAGCCTGTGTATCATAGTTTAATAATTCTGTTTTGTTCCATATCGAAGACTTGAGGTGAGACAATATAGTTCCCTTTGTGGGTATAAACAAATGTGTCTTTTTATAGCAGAAGGACAGTCTGGATCAGTATAAACCGGGTCAACCTAAAACATAAGTTTATAAATACTTTTACTGAAAAACCTAGTGCAATCAGAATTTAGCATTCAGGATTTGTAAGCAATTATTATAGAATGGATTTGTCGCATTATTTAGGTAGCTGATTAACAAAGATCAATTGGAAAAGAGAAATCAAATAATCTGGCATAATGGATAACTTCCAAATATAAACTTGAATTATCCAATAGGTTCGAATAACGGAATCGGAAAAGCACATTAATCCAAATCATGGTTGAAGTGTATATCAATCTAAAGTATATGCATTGGACAAGATACCTACGTCACAACACAACTTCTTATCTCAACATATCTATATTATTTGTCAAAGTTTTATTCCCATTTAGCTTAAATTAAAAACCTTTAATTTCACTTTTATCCGATTATTCTTGTCCGTCCTTCCATCTCTCCATATAACGTTGAAACAACTCTATTGATATAATTTGAGGAACATATCGATGAAAGTTGGTAGATATGACTTTTTGTGGACGAAAACCATTAAAACACATTCCAAACAATATGTCGGGTAAATATATACTTAAGGGTGCTCTAAAAGACTTTTTGCAAAAAGATGTTCAAAAATACCTCGACTTATGAAGGGAACATCCTTTTAAGTATTCTTGCTGAATTTTATCTATCTGCGTAAATTTGAACTGGATGCTACACTTCATCAGATCGTTAATATATATGCACGTGTAGCATGTAATCTAAACTCGTGTGTTAGTGCACGCATTTTTTCATACATACAAAGTGATCGATTTCACACATTCATTGAAGATTGTATCCTCTTGAGTTTATTGATAAGGTGATGAGATCCAAATTTAGTTATTTTCTGCAAACAGTATATAACCTCGGCTCCCATTTGGGATAGATGCAATAAAATATTAAGTTCATAAGACTCATAGATGTAAAAACGATTTAATTTATTTTGACTTAATAATGATTTATTACTCCAAATCTAAATGTCCAATACAAAACGATAGATCCACAAATGACCATAGCTCTATACAGATAATCTTTCTAAACGTAATTAATTAATTAATTGAAAAAATTATACAACTGCTAATTTTAATCAAGATACAACTTTTACAAAAACAATATATTAAAACTAATTTTAGTCCCGTTATTAATATATTAGTTTCATAAGTTTAAACCCGTTTTCCAGGAAGAGGTGTTATGTGGGAGATATAGCAAAATATGGACCGAGCTCATTCATATTGATAATATACATTAAATATAATTAGTTGTGGTGAATTGATATGATATGGGATCTGTATCAAAATATAGATCGTAATGCCAAGAACAGTAGCAAATAATGTGGCCGGATTTTATCAAATTTGGACACTTATTCTAGGCATGAGAATGTCTTCAATAAGCAAATGGATGACAGAGAGACTGACATAGCTAAATCTACTCAGATTTTGATTTGATGGAAAAATATGTGTACTTTATGTGGTATGAAATGATTCCTTCTTGTTACACCCAGAATGACAAAGTTAATATACCTTCATCACATCTTGTGGTATTGAAGGGTTAAAAACATATTAAATAAGTAGGTTTCATATAGGCACCTTTCATAAAATGAAATTCGACAAAGATAGTTCAATAACTTTCGATGTCTACTTAATGGACGCGATACTTACTTACTTTTTTCTTCCTTACGTCAATATAGGTGGAATGAGGTATTATACTGATGTCTGTAACATAATTCTGTAGTATTTTTTAAACACTCTCTTAATAATACCGATCCACTCAGATTCACTTTCTGAGTTAATGATACTATATTTTTATATACTATAATTTTGGACCAAAACACGTCATGTAATTAAAGTGCATAAATTTTCGAGTCATAATTTCCTACAGTTTTCACAAACTGTCAATTTCAAAAATCAATTAAATATGTCATATATTCAAATAATGAAATCAAATTCTAATGGTCGATCCATAACTTTTCATATTTACAGTATTTCAAAGTCAATCTGTTTTACCTTTACCTGTTAATTTTTCTAGTTGAACCAAGAAATCTATTTCTACTACTCGGTTTGATATTATAATAATAATATCACAAAAAAAACACATTCTTCAATTCCCAATGGGTTAATATGTAACATATTTTCCACCTTAACTTAATTTCCTCCATTTGATACTGTAGCAGTGCATAACAATGAAAAAATTTCACTCTCTAAAAAATCATAAGGATTTACAGTTTATTTTCTCTTCTTTATTAAACTTTCACTTTCTGACTTTCTAATTGACAAACTAACAAACGCACACACACAAACACACACTTACACAACATATGCAAGAAGCAGTTTTATACTTATTGCGGCAAAAATAAAAATATTTCTAGACAATATGATGCGGCGTGGTTTCAATGATATTTTTCGCTTAGAGTGCGTGTGTTAAAGTTATATTAAATGGGAGAATGAGTATTAGAAATAAGGGGGAGAGGGGGATATAAGGCAGGGTGGCAGTAACTTCAATTACTATATGTGACAAGAATTTAAAATTTCCTTCATTAAGTTAACTCATGATGCTCATAAAACAACAACTACTACCACATTCACATACAACAAGATGCGAGTGTATTATTTTCATTTTCAGTTATTACACCCTCCACCACTACAAGTGGTGATGATTAATTTTGTCATTCCGTATGTAATGCCAAGGAGGAATTATCTCAGACCCCAGAAAGTATATTATATTCTGGCATCAAATCAAAAACTGAGTCCTTAGCTATGTCCACCTGTCTGTCGGTTGGAAGCATTGCCACGCCAGAATAATTTTCGGAATTTAATGAAATTTGGCCATTATTTCCTGTTCTAAGCAGTTTTCTATTTAAAATCAGCTATATTGGTGTATCAGTAAAAAAGTTATAGACCGATATCTGAAACAACCTCAAAATTTCGAAAGGAATTTTCCAATTTTTTTCAGCAAAAGGTAATTGGATCTGTGCTCTATGGGTTTTTTTAAGATAATTTTTGCAAATTTGTCATATATATTTGTTTTGATACAATAATGAATCGAAAAAACTAGATTGTGCTGGGGTCATTATCTGACGTAGCTCTCATATAAGGCCCCTTCCCGGAATAGGACTTATAGATTGTAAACTTTTAAATATGAACCAATTCTATTGAAATTTGTCACAATTAATTTCCTAATTTAGTTAATATCGGTCCATATTTTGCGGTGGCTATAATATTATGCCCCTTCCCGAAGAACGGGTTTTAGCTTATAAAACTGATAAATAAGAGCAAATTGTATTCAGATTCGACGCAATTAATTTTCTAGCTCTCTTGAATATACGTTATAAATTTGTTATAATATTCATGGTGGAGGATGTTCAAAATTCGTCATAACTGAATAAAGTATTCTTACTTGTTTTCTTTTCGTAACTCATTCAGTTTTGAAAATTGTATTATTACCAAGACATGCTGATATCTATGAGTTGTAAAGTATGACTACAGTACACTATTTGAACAATGAAAATAGGAAAATTAAGAAGAAGGACGTTCAAGTGAACGCAAAAAAAAACTGAACAAGTGTTGTTACTGCCTCATTTCCGTTTAATGAGATAATCTGCTCTTACGAACAACGAATAACATCATGAGCATTAACCATTCATATACCAACAACAAGTACAACAACTACTTGGGCATGTTTGCTGTAATTTATCGTAGTAATTGTTGAATTTTTACTATGTGAACCAAAAATAAAAAAAAAATGAAATAAATCGAAATAAAGAATCTTGCAATGTGTTTTTACTCCGTTATTTACGATTTTCCTACGTCTGTATGTCTCAAATGTGGGGATTTCATAAAGGGATGTTATTGCTGTTACTATTTTGCAATATATTTTTCTCGTTGACTATAGCAACCATGTCATTGCTGTTGATTTGTAGGCCTCTTTTAATAACGCATCCATCTCTCTACATTCTCTAACCTCCGCTGTTTGCTCTTTGCAACTCGTGGCATGGTAATGTGCATTAAATGAAGCATGTTTTTAGGAAGATTTATTTGATTGCTTTATTTGTTGCCATATTATGTACAGCTGTTTCGTTGATTGCAAAAAATTATATAAAAACGCAATAATATATGACTCTGATACTAAAAGACTTAAGGAATTTCGTAAAATTAGTTAGATGAGATGAAAATTTTGCATTAGTGAACATAAAAGTGTAATAATGATATCAAAATTTAAGAATTTATTGTCATAAACAATTGTATATAATAAACGAGATAATATATAGCAGCGGAAACTAGAGTTTATTTCCATAATTCTAGAAGATTTCGTGAAAACTTCAATTAGAAAAGAGTACATAATTTTAAGCTTTTCAATAACACTCTTAAAGTGTAAAATAATTTTTTGTCACTTCCTAAATTACAGTCATATCATGTGATCAGAGTTGAAATTTAAAAATTGAAATAGCAGAAAAATATATAATGTTGACAATTTAAGAGTTTTATAAGCTATAAACCATATTCCGGGAAGGGGCCTTATATGGAAGCTATATGAAAATATGGACACATGTTAATAAAATTTATAGCATATATTTAAAATAGTTAGAAAATTAATTGTGCCAAATTTTAAAAGAATTGGTTCAAATTTAAGGGTTTTATAAGCTTTAAATCATATTCCGAAAAGGGTCCTTATATGGGAGCTGGGTCAATTAATGATCCCAGAACAATATGACTTCTTTGGATTAACTGTTGCATCAAAATAAGTATGTGTGACAATTTTCGGTAAATTATCTTAAAAATTGCGGCCCAAATGACACAAAGAGTTTGGGGCGTATCAAAATTTTGCATATTATAGCCTATAACGTTTTTCCTGTTAATCAGATTTAGATAATTTTTTGCACGATGATGAAATACGTACAATTGTATGCTAAAATAATTTTTTTGTTTAAGTTCAATTACATTTTTAGAAGAAATAAAAAGTGTTAATTGTCGAAATTTTGAGGTTGTTTCAGATATCGGTCTATAACTTCCTTGCTTATAAACCGATATAGCTGGTTTTAAATAGCAAACTGCTTAGGACACTAACAAACAATGTGGCCAAGTTTCATATACATATATATATATATATATATATATATATATATATATATATATATATATATATATATATATATATATATATATATATATATATATATATATATATATATATATATATATATATATATATATATATATATATATATCTTGTTGGGTCTGAAATAATTCCTTCTTGGCGTTACACACGGAATGACAAACTTAATATACCCATTACCACATGTGGTGGTGGAGGGTATAATTAATTGCAATAAAATATTTAATAATAAAAATATCTGTCTGAAAATTTTGAAAATTTAATTATAAAAAAAAAAAAACGTAAATTCCGAAAAATGGAATTTTTGTTTTGCCCTATAGCGTTAATATTTATAGGAGATATAAAAAGCCATTGCCGCACGAATAGAAGCAGATTGAAGATTTCAAAAATTTATTCTGTTTTAAGATTAAAACTTTTAGATTTTAGAACATGTATATCTTTTATAATAAAAATTTTAATTAAAAATATGTTAAATTGGAGAAAGTCTGGAGTTAGTCCTTAAGGGTTATTGGTTATAAAATTTGAATTGTAACTTTGTAACTTGTAAAAAAGACTTCCAGAAAAATGGAAATTTCATATACAAATTTAAAACATTTCTGCTA
This sequence comes from Cochliomyia hominivorax, assembly GCA_004302925.2. Lineage (NCBI taxonomy): Eukaryota > Metazoa > Arthropoda > Insecta > Diptera > Calliphoridae > Cochliomyia > Cochliomyia hominivorax. The sequence goes on from PYHX02000158.1 coordinate 47,715,925, forward strand.
TGAGTTTATCGCGAACACCGAGTTTTGCTTTATTTAACTAAATTCAACCAAATTACAATACCTTGATGAGAGATTTATTCACTTATACTTTTTTATACAATGAGAAGTAATGAATCGATCTACCTAAAATTTTACAATTCGTTTGAGAATACTAAATGGCATATTTGTGTCAAATTTCAGTAAAATCATTTCACTTACAATCTTTTAAGACTAAAAATCATTGTAGAATAAAAATCGTATTAATTAAAATGAAGTAAATAATTAATTAAATGAAGTAAATTATTTACAAAATCGTAAAGAGTCTATTTAAATTTGAACTTTCAGCAAAAACACACCTCACAATTCACCAACGGCTACATTTGTTATACCGCGATTGTAAGCTTTCATCTACTTATATACAACTTTGTTTGTCTGCAATCATACAATAGTTAAACCTAATTGTTGTTTGACACAACAAAAACAGAGTTGTGTTAAAAAATTTAGTATAAAATGAGTTGAATGTATCATAAATTTGTCATTGGGTGATATGCAACCGTAAAGAACAAGAAAGATTCCAAATATTCTTCTGCGCATGATCAATAATTATATAAATTTTGCAACAATGCCTGTATGACAGAATTCATGAACTTTGTAACAAGTTCTGTTCAAAAAATTTCATTACCGTTTTCAAACTTGCGTGCAAAGTATGTTCGATATCAGCTTAGTTTCAACATCACACATTACAAACACGTATACTGGATGTCAATTTTAATTTCTATCAAAAAGGTTTTATAAAATTATTGGACATGCGCACAACAATATTTTCGCATGTTCTGTACTGCTTGCACATAATCAAATAAAGTTTTAAATGTTTAAGTAAATCTATTTTTAGTAAATCATTGAATGCAGCTGCTTTGTTACATCGTGCAATATTAAACTTCAATACAGTTGTATATAAGTAAATGTATATGGAACACGATTTGTTAGAAACAATTTAACCGCTGTCGTATACACGTATTATTCAATATTTTATTGTATTTATTGCAGAATTTTAGAAACTTATATTAACGGTAAAAATCGGAGAAAGAAAATATGATTATTAGCACTCAGCTAATAATCATATGAAATTTCTAATCCTAAGAGCCGAGATGTTTTCAAGTTTATATAGAGGAGCACAGGGTGAAAGGCATAGTCGGCGATCATCCAAATTTGGTTACCCGGTTTATATTTATATTTAAAAAACTCGTTAACTGAAATTTTTTAATTTCATTTATGATTTCAGACAAAAGAAATTTTTTTCTTACACTGTGTAAGTATAAATGCTCTAATTTGAGTAAAAATTATGAATTTATGAATTTTTAGTAAACATTTTAACAAATATAAAATCTGTTGTTTTTAATCTCTTTTTTCTAATTTATAATAAAAACTAGCTTTTACCCGGTGCGCTTTGCTGCACAAAAATTCTACTCTGTCCTAGATGAGAAAAAAAATAAAAAATCGTTTCCTCTGTTATAACTCTACAGATATCCGATTTCTAATATTTACTTTGAATACAGAATACATCTCCTCCCTGATCATGTCTGACCTAAATAATTTCAGCAAAACCATTTCATAGAAAACTCTAGGTGAAATAGTTTTTGAAACACTTAATAGGTCAAACTTCCTTTTTCTTCTGTTAAAGTTCTATCTCAGCCACATCTACCATTCACTTTCTCAAGTGAAACTGCTTCACAAAAAAATAATTTGGTATAAATATAGGAAATCTAAGATATTTGATAATAATTATTGTATGGCGATTATATCTCCCCCCAGATTCTATTCATTTTAAGTTCAACATCTGCCCCTAATCCTATGAGTTCTATATTTCGCTGTGATAGGTCCATTTATATTCTATAATAATAAAAATATAGGTTTCCCTCTATACAAAATGATTTTTTATATAGAGTTTCCTTTTCGGAATGCTGAAGTTGTCTTAAATATCGGTTTATAACTTGTTTGCTAATGAACCGGTATAACTGGCTTTAAATATTAAACTGCTAAGGAAAACAAAAACTATTGTGGCCAAATTCCATTGAATTTTCACAATTATTCTAGGCATGATAACGTTTCCAACAAACAGGCAGACGGACTTAGTTTAATCGCATAATATTTGCATATAATGTAATAACATATATACTTTATGGGGTCTGAACCATCCAAATTCAATGTCTAATCTTTTAAATGAAGTACTTTCCTTTTTTTTTTTGTGGTTCCTAAACTTTTTCATTGCAAAAAATATAATCTTACAAGATAGTTTTCCTTATTTCTAATTTATTTTGTTGGAAACATTAACAATATTATAAATCAGAAATAAATTTATAAAATATATATGAAATAAAATATATATATTTTTTATTTTTCACTTAGAAATTATAGAAATATTTACTTTATTTAATGTACCCATACTTAAGCTTTACATTTTATTTAACTCAAAATTTTGATTTTAATAAGTGATTTTCTTATAATCTGGTAATTCTTTTCACAACACTTTCAATACATTTAGAGTCTTATAACTAAATATTCCAGTGGAATTTTTCACATTTATTGGAATTTTGAATATTGTTATAAAATTAATAACACTTTTTTACACCTTTAAGAAATAAAAAAGATTTTATCTTTTATACGATTCAGAAATAAAATAAAAAAATTATGGTGAATATTATAAAATAAAAATTGTATCTTGTTCCAATTAAATATATTTTACTAAAATATTAAAATTTTTTGAATTGTAATACTAAAAGTAAAGATCAGGATTTTTCTGGAAATCAATACAAAAACTTTCTTGTATTCCTCATAATGTGAAAATTATTATAGAGTATTAATCATTTTAAAATGCCAAGGGAGCTTTCATCACCTGAGGCGATCTTTTTTAATAAATCTTATACAATTAATGAACAAAAAATGAGTTGACTTATAAAAGAAACTTAAGCAACTTTTAGCATTCCTATGATATATTCTGTATATCATAGGAATGTTAAAAGTTGCTTAAGTTTCGAACAGTCAGTTATTAAGTTCGTATTGTGCTTTTTTATAAAATAATAAATAGAAAGAGTAGTCTTCATTTCAAACAATACTTTAATTAATAAACAATGAAACATTTACTCGGTCAATATATTTTACTAAAATATAAAATTTTTTTGAATTGTAATACTCAAAGCAAAGATCAGAATTTTTCTGGAAATCAATACAAAAACTTTTTTGCATTCCTCATAATGTGAAAACTATTATTTTTTTTTATAAAATTGTATAAAGTAAAACCTTTTATTTTTAATATTTATAAAAGAATAACAAAACTTTTTGTGAGACATATCATGATTTATCAACGGTTTAATTTGTTGTAATTCTCCTGCATTCAATTTATTTGTTTATATACAACTTTGTTCGCCTACAAGTGTACAATTGTTGAACCAAAAATTTGTTGATACAACAAAAACAGAGTTGCGTTTGAAGATTTAGTATAAATATAGTTGTACGTACAGAAAACATTCATTTGATTTTGTGTAATTTTCATGAACGTAAGAAAAGGTTTTAACTATTCTGCGCATGCCCAATAATTTTGTTTGATGTTAAAATACTTTGGCTTATTATTAATATTAAACATTGAAAACACACATGTTGCAAGTTACGTTTGATGCATCGTTTATAAAATTGTTGGGTATGCGCATCATAATATTCTAGAGTTTTTGCATGTTCTTTACTGTTTGCACACATCAAATAACATAATAAGCAAGTAAGCAAATCTATTTATAGTAAATCGTTGGACGCAACTTCTAATTTGTTGTATCAACTATATTTAGGCTTCACACATATACATTTGTTGATATATAAAGTTGTATATAAGTTAATATGTAATCATACAAGATGGTAGAAACAATATAACCGCTGAGAAGACACCATTTGAACTGAATTTAATTATTTGAAATTTTGTAAATCATTCATTATTTTTTGATAAATTATATATTTATTGCATCATTTAATTGCTCACTTATATGAGTTGAATTATATTAAATAAAAAAATGAAAAATATTTAATCTTTTTTTTTTTTGACATAATTCTGTAACTCTTGAAGCGTTACATCTTAATGAAAGTTCACATAGTCAAAGCTATGGTGTTTTTAAGCCACTATATGGTCGGGGGCGTAGTCAGCGACCATAAAGAGGCTCAGGGAAAATAAATTTTGTACATAAATGGCCTTCTTAAATTCTATAAAAATTATCCTTCACAGTTTTGGAGATATTAATGTCGAAATAAATTTTAAATAGCAGACTTACTGAAGGTCCTAAATTTGTTATATATATTTCAGAGTCGCTATTGAATTTTAAGAAATATTTTTGCAAAAACTATATAAATATATTAATCCGTTAAAAAGTTATATTAATATATAAATTGGAACTTGAAAAATAAATACTTCTTTGGATTTTTTTAGAGAAAGTTGGCAACATTTTATCACTTATAAACTATTTTGTATACGCTTCACCATCGAAGGTGGTTGTGGTATTGATATTTGTAACGGGTAAAAAAAATTTAGTCACACCTACTTTTAAGTAAACCGTTCGATTTAGAATAACTTTCTCGATTAACGATGTAAACGTTGGCTACAAATCGCAATTTTAAAAATATTTCGATAAAATACGGTGCATATTATTATCGTTGCCTGTTGCAATTAGCCATGTTCGCTTTGATATTTCAGGTACTGCCCACTACTCACTTGAGAATAAATCAGAAAATCAAAAATTTTTCATAACTACTATTTTTTACCGACGATATGGTGTCAGGTCTTAGATAGTCGGGCTTGATCGACTATACATTTTTACTTGGTTTTGTTATAAATAAATCTTAGATCTTAAAATGTCAAATAAATATTTTTTAAATTAAATTTAAGGTAAATATGATTTTTATTTTCAAAACAAAAATCGTTAAATCGACTCAGAATTACTTTCTGAGTCGATTTAACGATGTCCATCCATTCGTCTGTCCATGTAAACTTTGTAACCTGCATTTTGTTTACAATTTTTTAGATACCTCTATATATCTTGTCATATGGCATTATTTTGGCTCAAGGACGATTGCTATTGGAATTGGTAATGATGGGTTTGGGTATAGGATTTTATGGTCTTTAAATTCATGCATATAAAACGATCTTAACGAAATAAATCGAATAATATTCTAAAATGATGTGCTAAATTGTACAAGAGTCGGTCTATTATTTCTCATAGGTCCCTTTTAACTCCTCTTAAAAATAACACTTTAAAATGCTTAAATCTCATATATACGCAAGTATTGTAATAAGAATTGATAAGTATAAGCAAAAATTGGTATACAACAATTTTCTAGGGTCGGTATATAATTTCGTCTAGCTCCCGTGTTATCTGACTAGAGGAAGTCCTTTAAATCATACATAAATATTAATACCATAATATACTGCACCCTTAAGCACAAATTAGAAAATATATTTATACCAGGGTCGTTCATTAACTTTTGCTAGTTACCATTAATAACCAATAAAGTGGCGTAGGGTATTAAAAGGCGGGTTTGACCGACTATAACTTTTTTATTGTGAATTTTCACAGATACCAAATACATGTGTTAGAAGCTTTTACCATGACTGATTCAACTATTTCTAGGCTTCTCTATACAAATTTAGTTATTTTTCATAATTTTTTACGATTACATTGTCTTTAAATGAAATTCGGTTTGGCTCCTCAATAAATTCCATTGAAGAAAATAAAAGAGGAAAATGTACTATTATGAACTTTGTTAAAAAAATAAACTTTTATTAAAAATATTATTTAGAAGTTTAATATTTATAGTTACCACTTACCGACCATGAATCGATAGTAATCGGATTTATTTTAAAGACGTTGTCGCAATCGGATTTTGGAAACAATATTGTTCGGAACTTAACAACTTCTTTCACATAAGTATTCGTTGTCTTTTATATCTCTTTAATTAATTAATGCAAAGCTTTCCTTTATTTACTATTCCATAACAATCCTTTGATTCAAGAATGACAGCAATAATTAATTTCTATTTCCTTGGAAATTGTATAAGAACGATGCGTGTATGCATCGCCTTCACATTTGAAGAGTATTCATCAATCTCTGCATTTTAAAATGCCAAGGGAGCTTTCATCACCTGAAGCGATCTTTTTTAATAAATCTTATACAATTAATGAACAAAAAATGAGTTGACTTATAAAGAAACTTAAGGAACTTTTAGCATTCCTATGATATATTCTGTATATCATAGGAATGTTAAAAATTGCTTAAGTTTCGAACAGTCAGTTATTAAGTTCGTATTGTGCCTTTTTATAAGATAATAAATAGAAAAAGTAGTCTTCATTTTAAACAATACTTTAATTAATAAACAATAAAAGATTTACTCGGTCAATGACTTTATATTAGACCGATTACCATCAATTTTAATAAACTTAGAACGAACGTACTGACAAACAGGAAAAGCTCATTTGCTTTAGATTTTAAACTGACGCAAAAATTTATATAATTTATGGGATCTTAAATGGTTACTTTTTGGTGTTCTACATACAATAACGAACTGAATAATTCAGCTTTCACCACTTATGAAAATTTTTGGAAGAATTTTCTGTGCCTCCAATATATGTATTTCCTTTAAAATTCCTATAACCACATAAATGTCCAAATTCATTTTGATTAAATTACAATTAAACTTGAGCAAAAATGTTACAATTATATGCTCTGTGGGAAGTTTGTTTTTTTTTTCTTTTGGCCTAAATGAAAACTACAACTCAACCAAAGAGAAAGAATAAGAAACGAACAAAGGAAATAAAGAAAATTAACAATAATTCATAAAGGAAAGAAACTGTATAAAAACAGGAAAAAAACTAAAACTTCATTTGTTCTAACAAAGAGCAGAGTAACCAAAATAACCGCGTAACAACATGACGTCAAGAACCGCAAAAAAAAAACAACGGAAGTAAGGCAGGAAATGAAAACATACACACACATAAAAAATAACAATGCTAAGAGGGAGTGATGTGAAAATAAAAAAGAAAACATACACAAACATACACCCCATGCGGTTTTATTGATTAAACACAAGCTGCGTGCACTTGTACGTGTGTGTCTTTAAGCTTCATTTTGGCAGATTATTACTCTCTCGCACTCACACTCCTTTGATTATTCTTTAGTTACAGATAGATTTTGTTTCTTTCTTTTTTAGCTTCAATAAGGTGCGGGGGGTATCTTAAGATATGAAGTTTTTAATACTTGAATAGAGCAGATGATGAAAGAAAGGAAGAAAATGAAAAGAACTACAAAAGAAGTTGTAATATTCTTAATTTCATTGTAATTTTATTAAAAATTCATTCATTTTATTATTTTTCGTATTCGTTTTTTTGTGTCTTGAAGATTACTACACTTCACACAGAGTAAGGAAATGCTGGAAAGGGAAAGAAATTTTCAGAAAGGTGGAATAGGAACTTTTTACAGTTTGCGACTTTATGAATTACTTTAGTTAAATATATTTTTATTCTTTGAAATTTTTGACAACAAAAAAATTATTTTTACTTAAACAAAATTTCATTGTTTAATTGCAATTATCGTTTTCTTTTTCTTATAGCATTTTTCCTCTCTCCGCCTGTTCACCATTTACAGTGTGTCCAATTCGTTTTTATACCCAACAACACCGAAGATAGTTGGGTTATAATGCGTTTGCAACAAGCTGCAAAAATGATGTTACACCCACTTTTAAGTATAACATTTGACTCATAATCATTTTCTAAGTCGAACTAATGATGTCCATCCGTCTGTCTTTCTGTCCAGCTGGCTGTCCATGTAAGCGTTGCGAATACTCTTCAAGTCGCAATTTTTTGGATAAAATTTGGTACATATTATTATTTATACCAAGAACAAAGCCTATTAAAAATTGACATATTCGGTCCAATATTTCGGGCACTTCCCATTAAAATGTCCTCCTGGAATGAGGCTTTAAGCTCATAAAAGTTCTAACTATTAAGCGATTATTACGAAATATCTTACATATATTTTAGTCACTTATACCTTAGTATCGCAATTATAACTTATCAAATTGAAATAAAAATCCAAAAATCGATTTGAAAAATTATACGACGGTCGATCCATAATTTCATCTATGTTCGCCGTAACCTAGGGAAATTCATTTTAAAACTCCTAAATTTCACATTGATATTGTTTTCACTTAATACACTGCACACTTAATAATAAATCATAAAATAAAAATATACGAGGGTCATTCATGCTATTTATAACCAACAATGTGATGAAGGGTATTAAATCGTCGGGGTTGACCGACAATAACATTTTTACTATTTTTTCTTTTTAAATGTGTAACTTTAAAGCTGTTAGAGAAATCTGAAATTTTACAGAATTAGAGTTAAGGTATTTTCGAATCGTATTTTCGAATCGATTTTCATGCGAAAACACCCGAAATTCCAATAAAAAGAAATCATGTTCAAAACTTTAACTTTAACAACAATTTGAAATAACGGCGTTGGTTGGTGTACTGAGTTCATTCCACGTAGAGCAAGTCTCATCTGAAAGATAATTTCTTCAAAAATATTAAATCCCTGTTATTTACTGAATGATATATTCTGCAAAAATGTTAAATCTCGTTGGATAAGTGGACCCACAAAGGAGCAAAATTCTAGTGGAGGAGAAGTAACTACTGAATACAAAACTCATTAGTCTGTGTTAATTTTTCAGAATATCTGGGGTTTGGTTTGCTGAAAGGTATCTCTATACAGAAGCAATTTCTTTGCTGTTAAAAAGGCAAATTTCTTTCGTGTAGACTGAAGAAAAATTTTGCTCCAAGAACCAACTAAATTTTTCCCAACAAGATAATAAAGACTCAAATAGAAAGCCCTTGCCGGAATTGAACCAAGAGTTGAATAAAGAAAATTAAATCTGTTCTAATAAAATTCAAGAATACTGGACATAGTGAGTTAACGGTTTAGTAAACAAAATATCGGAATATTTACTTGAAACTAATAAGTTCACTAAATAAATAGTGAGGTTCAAATTTAGGACTTAGTTGAATCTTTTCAAAACTCTTGTGGAATAAGAAAGTTTTTACCTCAGTTTAACTTATGTACAAGAAACGAGAATGAAAAGATTTCGAATCAAAAACCACTGCGAAAATGGGTTTAAAAATCATTTAGAACCACTATAATGAAAGTGGGAGGTGAATTAATTATTTTAAATCAACAGAATCTTTGAGAACTTGTTGAACCCACTTTTAAAGAAATAATACAAATAATGAGCATAGAAAAAGCAAATCAAAATTCTAGAAGGAAAATAAAAACTGGTCTTAGAATTAAGACAGTCTAGAAAAGAATGAGAAGGTTGGTCAACGAAATCTTGGACCAGATGTTAATGGCATTGGGAGAAACAAAAACTGCTCTAAAAACTTATGTATCACCCCAATATTTAACGCAACTGAGAAGTCTGCACAGTGGAACAAAGAGCTGAGAACGAAAGGTATTAAAGAGACCTTCCTATTTCGAAGGGAGTGGAATGCATTCCTCAAGAAAGGAAAGAAGATTAAAGTTTTTGCTACAAAACCTTTTAACAATTCCTGAAAGCCACCAAGAAAACTGGCATAGAAAAATTGAGCTTTAGGCATCAAGGTAAACTTTTTATGAAATAACAACAAAAGATTGTTCTGCGTTTGAAATCAGTTACTGTTAGACTTCATTGGAGAGAGAGAGGAGATAAAAAAATCGGATTTAGTCCAATGCAATCAAGTCAACCCGTACTTAATTGAGAAACTCAGAAGAAAATTAAATACTTTATATCCGTGAATCAGAATTAAACCTCAAAGGGTCACTTGATCAGCTTTTAATAAAATTTATCAAATATATCTTCACTTTTGTCCGCCTGTAATAAGTTTTAAAAGAATCTCTTTAATTTCAATAAAATTTTTTACTCGTTCAGTATTTTTTCTCTCAAACTCAGTTGGTTTCTTATTAAATAAATTTCTGTTATTGTAACGTTTCATTAAAATTTATTCGTGCGTAAAACAATTGCGTTCTTTCATTTTTATACCCTACACCATCACAAGTGGTGAAGAGGGTATAATAACTTTGTCAATCCGTGCGTAACACTAAGAAGGAATTATCTGAGAATTATTCTTGTTTCAAATTATAATCTGAGTCAATTTAGCTATGTCCATCTGTCTGTCTGTCTGTCTGTCTGTCTGTCTGTCTGTCTGTCTTTTGTTGGCAAGCTCACATGTACTATAATTGACAGAACTCAATTAATTTAGCCTGAGGATTTGTTATAGTCCTTAGAAGTTTTCTGTTTAAAATCAGCAAGTCGGTTCAGTATATTAAAAAATTTAGACTTTTTTTAAATTTGTCAATTATAAATTAACAAATTAAAGTAAAATTTTGTCATAATATCAATCTATATGTACTTCATCATCATTTCAAAAATTATTAAAATCGGTTCAGTAGAAAAAAAATTATAGCCAACTAATTTTGTAACTTATTAGGTGGTTTTTTGTTGAATTAAGAAAACCTTAAATATGTCGTAAACGTTTGTGAGTGTGTGTGGGTAAGTATGTACTAAAAATAACTTTCTGAGTCGATTTAACGATCTGCGTCCATCAGGCTGACTGGCTGTCCATGTAAACCTTGTGACCAAAATGCAATTTTATGAATATCTTAACGAAAATTGACACGTGTCATTACATTGGCCCAAGGACGATGCCTATTGAAATTGGTGATGATGGGTCCATTATTTCACCTAGATTCCACACAAATATTCCTCACGGAATGGGATCCTGAATATAAAGCTATTTTAACAAAATTTGACACAAATTAGTCTAATAATGTTTTAATGTGATATTACAAATTATACGAGGATCGATCCATTTTTTCGCATAGGTCCCATACAATATCCCATAAAAATATAATTTCCAAGCGCTTAAGTCTCACATATACGTTGATATTATGTAAAATTTGGTCAAATTAAGATAAATTAAAGAAAAAATTTATGTGCAAAATTTTTCTACGGTCGGTCCACAGAAAATGTCTTTTTAAGAGCACAAATCCTACATACATTAGTATCATAATATACTGCATTCTTAAGCATAAATTAGAAAATATATTTATACAATGGTCGGTCAATAATTCTTTATTGCTACCACTTATAAGCAACAATGTGGTGAAGGGTTTTTAATAGGCGAGCTTGACCGACTATAGCTCTTACTTGTTTTTTTATATATTTTATTCTTAACTGAATTTTCCAGTAATACCAATTTGGAAGTGTAATACCAAAAAAAAACTTAAATAAAATATTTTTATTATTGTGTTCATTCATTAATGTTTATCCCTTTTATTCCTTTCATTCTTTAATAATCAGGGGAAGTTTTTATATCTGCAGCTCTTAAATGTAATAAAGGAATAATCATTTTTGTTTTTGCACCAAAAATTTATGGAATTTTTTTATTTTCTTTTTTGATTAAAAATGCATTAAATTAATTTTGATTATTTTTTCAAAGCAGCGAAATTTTTTTAGAGTTGAACTAAAATAATTTCGTTTATTATTTCTTTGTCTGGCAGAAAATTTAATGAATGAACGAATTTAAATTTATAATTTTTTTTTGGAAGTTAAAATTTTTTAATCTATAGAAATATTTACTAAAACCTATGAATTTATCAGCGGATCTTATTGATATGGCGGTGTTTTAATATTAAGACTCCCAAGTATTGGGAATTATTTAATTTATTACTAAGAGAGATTTTTCGTCATATAAAATGGGATCTTTAAAAATAAAGTCGCACTTTAAAGATGCGACTATAACTATTGAATACACTACAGCTTATTTTTGGCTATCAGAGGTAGCAATCAGAAATTAATGAACGGCTCCCGTATAAATATAATTTCTAAATTATGCAGCTAGAGGAATGTATAGGCCGATCATCGTAATATTTTGTGGAACGATTTTTGCTTATATTTATTTTAATTTGACCAATTTTTATCACAATAAAAACATAAATATGAGATTTAATTCCCTTAAAGTGATATTTTTAAGGATAGATGAATGGAATCTATGAGAAATTATAGACCGATCCTCGTATAATTCAACTCATCATTTAAGAATTTTCCAGGGCTTATTTGTGACAAAATTTATATTCAGGAATTTTATGACTTTAAAACACCAAAATTCTGAATTCTGGTCAGATCCGCTTGATCCCAAAATTTGCATAGTCATGTATATTCGTATTGGTCATAGATTTCGCTATAATTTCGTGATTTGTAAATATCTTGTCTTTGCTCTTGAGCCTAAAGTCAACCATTTGCTCTTGCCAGCCTGCAGTGCAGTCTTCCGATCCAATAATGGTTCATTCAATCTTCTAGGTACTCTCCTAACTTATTTACGGGCGATTCTGTAGGTGGAATATTTGTCCCCGATACTAAAATAAATTCTGATCCTAATCTTCATAATTGATCCGCAATCTCATTTTCAGTGACCAGGAAATCTATCTACCTATTTATTCATAAAACTATTGAGTAGACTTCTGCACTCCAAGATATCTTTCCCTAATATATTATTATGTCCTAATGCATTAAGATATCAGCCTGAAAAACTTTAGCACATATCAATTTCTTCTTCATATTCGTTCCGAGAATATAAGCATTTGAAACGATGTCTCCTGCTGCCAAAGAATATTATGGGAACAATATAATTCATCACGATGTTTTGTGTTCCTGAAATTCTACTTCCTCAAGTACTAGAGAATGATCTACATCACGGAAATTCAACAAACCAGACATACACAATCTAAAAAATGCGGTCATCTTCTTTATACACACTTCTGAAGTTAACAAGTATTGACTTTAAGGGTTGCATGCAGCGTACAACTGCTAACAGCAGTGATACCAACAAAAGCACCTCAATTCAACACCTTTAAGTACGGGAAAAATGAATCCGACTGAACGCATTTCATTACTTAGAATTTGTAAGAGTTCAAGACCTATTCAGAGAACTAAAGAAGAAGGTTAGGTGATCCGCGTTTAGTATATTCCAGATTTTCATTAGCTTGTATTTTGATCATATGTTTTACATGGAGTGAAAAGCATTCTTCGTCTCATGATTGAATTCTGAGTCATGCGGTATATCTTAATTAATCTTTGTACTATTTTGTTACAAACTTTCTAATAAACTTCTTGAATTTAAATTTAAAAATAATATTTCAAAATTTTTCAAATATTTTACATCCAATAATTACACACTGAAAATATATTTTTGCTTTTAATCTTTCTGTACTTAAAACTTAAATATTATTCTTTTCTAAAACACTTAAGTTTTAGTGGTTTTCCGGTTTCCGCTACAAACTTCCATTTATTTAAGCCAAATGAAAATATATTTTTTCTCAATTTCTTCATTTTTGCCATTTTTTGTTAAAAATTGCATAAGTTACCATGTAAGTAAGTTATACTTAAATAACATTTACAAATAAGCTTTCTTTTGTCCTTTTCTTTTTCTGTAGTTTCTACTCTAGAGTTTATCTCTTGAAACAGAGTTTATTCGGCAAATAAAAGCTAAATTTTCCTTTTATACTTTACAGTTTACAGTACTTTGGACAATAAGTCAGTCAGTCATTCAGTCATTGGTCAGTCAAATTTGTTCTTGTAGAAAATTTCTTCCTTTTAAAAAAACTAAAAATAAAAGTTTTAATCGGTCAAGTCCGACTACTTAATACCTTACACCACATTGTTGGTTATTAGTGGTATCTACCAAATACTAAAAATAAGTGACCCTCGTATAAAATTATTTTTTTTATTATTTATGCTTAAGATTTGTGCATTTTAAAAAGAATTTTTCTGAAGGGAATTATGTGGAGCATGAAGAAATTATGGATCACACTCGTAAAACTTCGCACATTGATTTTTGCTTATTTAAATCTTAATTTTAGAAATAATGAACCGATCCTCGTATAACTTAGCACATCATTTAAGATTACTATTAGAATTATTTGTGCCAAATTTCATTATCTTTAAAATATCGACTTGCATTTTCTTTACAAGGTTACATGGACAGCAAGCCCGACTGAAGAATTGCTGAAACATCGTTTAATCGACCCAGGAAATGATTCCGAGTCGAACAGTATACTTAAAAGTGGTGGTAGCAATATTTTTTTCTGCCCGTCACAAATGTATGCCCAAACGCATAATATCACAACCACCCACGGTGATGTAGGGTACAAATATATAAATTTTAAACTCATATGTTTTGTATTTCAAATACTCAATTTCTTATTTAAAACTTTCTTTCATTACAAATATTTAAACTCAACTCTTGATTTTCTTTTCTTTATTTTCTTTTATTTTTTTTCTGATTTAATTTTCTAAAAATGAAGTCAAAAAAGTAGTTCTTTTGTAAATGTGTATGTATGTATGTGTGTAATTTTATATTGAAAATTTGTCTTTTGGGGGTTTCTTAACAAAACAATGACCATCAAAAGTCTAATTGCTGAGCAAACTTTTCTATAGAATAAATATTCCAAAAAAGGAAAATAAAATCAAGAAGAAAGTTGGTAAAATGGATTTGTTTATACAAAAAGACTTTTATATGCAAAAGTATGTAAAGGAGTCACCTTTTATTCAAATATACTATACAGAATTAGGGTAGGTCCATAACTAGAAAATTATGCTATTATAGGTTAAATGGAAAAATGGCAGTTGTAACCCAGTTAAAGCTTTTAAGGTATGGCTGACTATCATTCCACATGGTCCATAATGATTTCATTAAATTATTATTCACAATTTTTTTCCTGTATAGAATTTATGCTGCCTGCATGTACTAATAGTAACAATGCGTTAATACCTTTTATCTTAGTTAGATTCTGAAAAAATAGGATCCAATATATAAAATCTTCTTTAAGCTGAATCTATACGTAACCATTCCATATGCTTACCAAAGTTTCTATTACCGGAAATTCAATATCACGCCAAAAAGAGAATATTTAAATAACTTATTCCATATCTCTTTTGTATCAAGGCAGCCCTTCATATACCTTCTCAAAACCACTGAACTTTTGATTTTTGCTAAAACTTCTGAACAATTGCGGGTAGAGTTATATCCGTAATGTAGGTATGAAAACTTATAGGCGGACCATCGTAGAATTAAATGTATGATTTTGCGCTTATATAACACATACTTGTTATGTAATAATTTCATAAAATTCACATGCACTATAAAGTGATTTTCGGATGTGAGTCTGTAAAGGGTTCATTTGTAAAATCTGACAATTGAATTTTGACTAATTAATATGTGGGCAAATTTAATAAAAAATATTTTCATATTAGTCAGTTTACGTGTTTGAAACAACATTGCGAGAGGTTAATTGCATGGGAACTACAAGAAATATTGCAACCAATCACGGTATTATTTCATAGGAAGATAGATAAGAAGTAGAAAAATTAGATTTTCATACGGACATTTAGCAGTGGTGAAAAAGTAATGGGACAGTGGGTCAACTTGGATTTAAAACTAAAAATTGGCACCCGAATAATCCATGATACCCATTTGTTCCTTTGTGATATAGGCAAAGTTATGAATCTTACACTTCTCAGCTAAATGTGTGTAGAAATTCATGTAAATGAAACTAGGCGATAATGCATTATAGATTTCTTACAAAACAATGGATTCTAAATCTATGTGCACTAAAAAAGCATCCCATTCTGGCTGTTATATCGTGGAGCAATTTTCCATTCTTCAAAAGGAATCTTTCAAAAATGGTCTACCTTTTTATCAAGAATAGATGTCCTCTGCTAATCTGCTAATCAACAAATATTTTAAAGTCAATTATACTTAATGAACAGCATTTAGGGATCTTATATCTGAAGCTAACACTTCGCTCCTTTAAAACAAACATAATTTCTTAGAAATTATCATAGTAAATGTGAAAAATCTTGGTATTTGCAGTACGGACATAAAGTACTATGAAGACTTCATGTAGTGATTCAATCATTGAGATTTTAACGCATTATAGGCCACGGACAAACCACAAGTGATAAAGAGGCTATATTTACTTTGTCGTTCTTTCAGACCCAATCAAGTATATATTCTTGCATTAAATCAGAATCTATAGTTTTGTCCATCTGTCTGATTTTTGCACGCTCACATTCACAATAAATGAGAGAGCTAAATAAAATTCGGCCTGAATAATCTTGGAAGTTCCTTATTTAAAACCAGCAAACAGGGTTCTTAAAGATATAGACCGATATTTGAGGCAGCCTCTAAATTCTACAAATTTTAGTAAAATCTAAAAATATTATGAAATGTTGCCATAAAAATCGGTTCAGTAAGAAAAAAGTTCTAGCAAAAAACAAGTAAAACATGTTATAATCGGTCAAGCATGTTTGTTTGTAAATGACTGCTACGAAAATTTTGTGTACGGCCTTCGTATAATTTACTTTTGTTATTTATGCTTATGTTCAATAGATTATTGTGATAATATAATTTATGTGAAATTTATGCGTTTTAAAAGGAATTTTTCCTGGAGTTAGAAAAATTATGAACAAGCCTCGTATAATTCTGCAAATTTTTTTGGCTTTATTTATCTTAATTTGACTAAATATTTTCACAATATCCACGTATATGTGTGATTAATGAGCTTGAAATGATCTTTGAAAGGGTGGATTATATGGGTCCTATGATAAATATTGGACCGATCGTAGTATAATTTGGCTCATAGTTGAAAAATATAATGTAGACTTACTTTTGATCTTTGGCCAACATAATAGTTATTGCCAAATTTTATTAAGATATCTTCAAACCTACGACCTGTACTTTGCGAACAAGCTTTCAATGGACGGCCAACAGGACGGACATGCTGCACATTACAAACACCTGTATAAATGCATAACATCCCACCACCTATAGAAGTGTAGGGTATAAATATAGCTAATTTCCAGTATACGTATGTGAGTGTATGTGTTAGTGTGTATAACAAAACATAACGTTTTTACTTCACATGCATTTGTGTTGGACGCGATTAAGGATTTGACTATAACAGTGTGAAATATTATTCAAATCGAATTAGCCGTTCGGCATTAACAAATTTAGTTTCATTTGTTTTTCATTTGAAACATTGAATACCAGATTTTTTCCAACAAAAATAGAATATCTAACATTGGTGAACCTAAATTAATCTCCCTAATTTGTTTATATTGTTAAAACTCATGTTTATAGAAAATCACAAAATAAAGGAAATTGCTACAAGAATGTTAAAAAAGGAGCTTAATGGAATCTTTAGTAGAATAA
>PYHX02000158.1:47733334-47767044 GCA_004302925.2 Cochliomyia hominivorax
TCGAAAATCACTTTAAAGTGCAATAGACTCAAAATTTTTAGTACTGAGAAAATTTCAATTATTTAAAATTAGTACAAACCATAATTTCATTTAGCCTTCCTTTAACCCCCGTAAAACCATCGCAAATTGTATGCATCATATTAAACCAAATTCTACAACGGTCGGTCCATAAATGTCCGTGCCTATAATGTGGTATAGTGCACAGTTGGTTAAGACTGACTGTAGTCGTTCATTGGTAGTTTTTTAAGAACATAATTTTTTTGCGTATGAGTAATATTTTAATTATAATAAATAAAGTATACGTCCTTAATCAAATATGTATTAGTGTAATCATAAACCGAAACCGAAAACTAGTTAACCGGTTTTTGCAATTCAGAAAACCGTCCGGTTTCGAATAATTTCTATTTTCGATTTATTCGACATGT
The DNA here is from genome assembly GCA_004302925.2 of Cochliomyia hominivorax. NCBI lineage: Eukaryota > Metazoa > Arthropoda > Insecta > Diptera > Calliphoridae > Cochliomyia > Cochliomyia hominivorax. Next base: position 47,733,760 of record PYHX02000158.1, read on the forward strand.
CGGTTTTTAACAGAAGTAATTTTAGAACTTTTCAGCTTCATTTTTATATATATTCCGCATGACTGAGTGAATCGAATCGAGAAATGTGAATCGGGGACATCACTGATCTATATAAAAACAAGTAAGAATGTATAGTCGGTCAAGCCCGACTATCTAATTCCCTACACCATGTCGTCGACTTAAATGGTAGTTAAGAAAACTTAATGAATGACCCTCGTATAATTTTTTTTTCTGATTTATTATTTATTTAGTGTGTAGTACATTGTGACACTGAGATTTATGTAAAATTAATGCTTTTTAAAATGGATTTTTCTGTGGACAATATACGAGGGCTACAAGAAATTGTAAACCGACCCTCGTATAAATTCTTAGAAAGATTTTTGCTTTTATTTATCTCAATTTGATTAATTATTATTATAATACTAACGTTTATGTGAGATTTTTGCTAGAAAAATGATATTTGGAAAGAGTTTGTATGGAACCTATGAGAAATAATGGACCGAACAACAGATAGTAAGTGGGACAGATGAATGACATTTATTGAAATTTATTATTTAGTGCCGTCTTTTTTTAACTCTATTTTCTTTTTATAGAAGGCATCTCTATTCCTTGTCCTATTCTTCCTATTCAGTACATTTTTCTCATAGTAGCAAGATTAAAAAAAAATGAACTTTATTTTAGAGGGAACATTTCTCGCCTTATCCAACCAAAACAAATTATAGCCTATATTTTTTAGATATAGAAAAATACTGGCCAGAGTCAACTTTCTTGAAATTTAAACAGGTATAATTTAAAGAGTTATAGATTATTGATACAGCTATATAGAATACCCCTTGTGTGACCCTCATATATGCAGAGCAATATATCAGTAGTCCAATAATATTTGAAGGGACAGAGTTTTCAATTGTAAACTGGTTAAATGGAAAAAGTCTGTAAAGAAAGGGCCACTGGTCCTTATAAGGAAGATTATTCTCAGTTATCTAATAGCTTTGTTTTTAAAAAAATGGAAAAATTATGAGAAAGAGAGGACCATGTACAAAGGTATCGTCCATATAAAGCAAATGTTTATTATGTATTATTTTTCTTAAGGATGTTCTTCACTGAAGAAAATGTGTTGGGATAGAGTCCAGGACACAGGTACTTCTTTCCCTTACAACACGTATTGCAATTATAAATTATTTGCTAAACGCAGATGTATAATGAATTGCGTTACTGAAAATTGAGATAAACCCTAGAGAAGTGTTACCGATTGTGTTAAGAATATAGAATTATCAAATAGTTGAAGTAATATTATCCTGAGATACTTATAATTTAGATATAACAGAGGAAAAATATGGGACAGATAGTAATGTAGGGATAGGGCAGTACAGCCTAAGTCCATTCAAGTAACAAATTGTCTTAATACTGAATTTCGAAAAGTCAGTTATTTTATTCATAAAACTTCACAACAAAAATAATAATTCAATGGTACAAAACCCAAAAATGTTTTATTTCATGTAATAAAAGATTATAATGATCTTAATTATAAGACTCATAATTTCTTGAAATTCCTTATTCTGATATAGACCTAGAGTTATAAGCGTAGAACCTAACATCTGATATGATAAGCAATCGATATTAGTGAAAATTTTTATTTAATAACAGAAGCTTAATGGCAGACTATTATGCATTTCGATCAATCAAGGTCAATATTTTGTAGAGATTTTAGAATTTTACATTTCGGACGATCATAAATCGTTTTTTAAAGGAAACGGATCTTAAAAGTGCGAATCGTATTGTACGTTCACGTAAATTAACCCAAAAATCCGTGTCAAAATAATAATCTAATTAGGTGATATAATACGACACATGTCCTACGCTTTCTCAAGGCCTAATACCCATCGAACGCTTGTAGAAAGAATAGATATTTGCTATGGACTTTTCTTACTTATGAGTTATTCGTTCACAAAAAATGAACTGTTAAAATTTTAAAATTTATCAACTTTTAAAAAAGGTCGTTTAATGGAAACTACTTATAGTAATATGTGGACCATAATAATATGGGAACTTGGTCAAATGAGAAGGACAAGAACAAAGACGGACCGATGGATAAAGTTTAATTAAATGAGATTTGGATATAATGTTTCCTTCTTGATCCAGCAATATAAACTAAATATATCCTAATCATTTTTGTTGTAACAGCTATAAAAACAAGTTGTTGTGGTTTATGTTCTGGTTTAACTCCAGGCCAAAGAAATAGGCAACATCTATAAGACGAGTCCATAGGCTTTTTAAACGAAAAGAAACAGTATTTACTTAGGCATTCTTGAAGATCGAAGATTCTGTTTCAATGTCTGAAATGAACGACCTCAAAATACTACGTTCCTACTGGTTAAAAATATAGTTTTTTCCTTCATTTGGAAGATTTAGAGAATATGCGTTTTTGTTATTTTTCTTATACAATTTAAGGGCTTGTTTACCATGGTGACATTATGCCAAGTTAGACCAAAATAAGTAAATTAAATTTTGGTATTTGTGGATCCCGTATATAATTAATGTAATAACTGATTGGCTTCTTTTGCCAGTAACTACTTATAATTTGCTTGCAATTATGGTAAACAAGCTCTTGAGTGATGAAATAAAAAAATCTACCAACAAGGGCAAATCCCCCAAACTGGCCAGACAATTGAAGAGCACAAAGAAAGGTCTCCAAAAGCGTAATAGATTTTAAACAAAGATGTAATAAGAGGCAGAAAGCGCTACGAAAACGTAAATGAATTAAAGCTATAAAATATTTTTTTCGAAAATTTTAATATGAATTTTAACTAAATAAAAAAACTGTAGTGAATTAAGTGGTTTCGCATTTATTAACATATTTGTAAGTGAATTATTTTTCGATCTCACTTTTTAATATATGATTTGATCAATTAAACAATTAATCAACATTTAATTTTACTATACAGAAAAAATTCAATATGTTTTTATTTAAAATTATCTGAAAATATTTCTATTTAAAATCTTTATTGTTAGAATCATCTCATTGGAATCATATTTGAATTTCTATAAATTCATCTCAGAATTTATCTCAATTTTATAACATTATTGAAAATTTAATTAAAAAGGTTAATTATCAACAATTACACAACTAATTAAGTATCATTTTAATTAACTTGTGTTTTTGAGAGTGAATATGTTAATAAATACAGTCACTCATTCATTCATATATACACATACACCTACATCAATATTCAGACAAAACATGTATTTGTGGCATTTCATTCATTCATTCACTCATTCAACATTTATTCAACTTGAAATATTTTAACATTCTTCTTTAACACTCGTTCCACATTTTATTCAATAAAACATACGAAACATGAATATTTATACTCACGCTTAAGTACATTCACCATTCACAAGTCACTGTCTCTCTCTCTCTGTTTCTTCAACTCATTTACACATCAAAGCGAATTCAAAAGTGAATTCCATTTTTGGTATTTGAAAAGGGAGATGTTATAGGGAGAAAAAAGGTGAAATAGAGAATGTGAAAATGTGAAAATGAAAGTATGAGCAAAAGAAAATATTTTTAACCAAAAACAAAAATAAATTATTCTTTGTTATTTGCGGTTAAATGAAAACCAAAACAAATAATTTTATCTTTAAATTAATAATAAAAATAAAATATCTTCTAATAAAGTGACTTAATTAAGATGAGAATTTTGGGTTTAATTAAATTTTTGAAGAATTTTAATATTTTTTTTTTTACTTTACCTTTAATTTCGGAGGTTTATGTGATGTAAAATCGAAAAAAATAATTATACAAAATTAATAAGATAGAAATATAAATGAATTTGGCAACAATTCGTTTATATCTTAGGATTTGATCCAATTTTTTATTGAAAGTAAACGTATGAATTATATTTCCTCATCATATTAAGTATACGCAATATAAAAATATTGATAATATTCATACCCCATACGAAGCATCTTGAAATGTTTGTTCTCATATTTCGAAATTTTGGGGATATTTTAATGAAATTGGAACGTTGGCTATTGAAATTAGTGACGATCGTTCCAATGTTTCAGGTAACGGTCATATAAATGTAGACCCGGCAAGATATTGTAAGCCTCATAACACTCACACGTAAATCTAAAAAAAGAGATAATTGATATCAATAATAATAATAATAATAATAATAATAATAATAATAATAATAATAATAATAACACTATTTCGTATGCCTAAAATTTATATATATATATTCTACATCAATCAAAATCTGAGACGATTTAGCTATATAAGTCTGTCTGTCCGTCCATCTGTCTGTTCGTTGGTTGTCACGCTCACATCTACAATAATCCAATGACCGATCTCAATGAAATTGCCCTGAGTATTTGTCATAGTTTTTATAAGTTTCCTATTTAAGTCAGCAAATCGGTTTAGTTTATTAAAACTGTAGAACTTTCGTAAAATTTTCATTATCATACTAGAAATATGTCATAGTCAAAAATATAAACAATTCGATTTTACATTATGTTATGTGTGTATATGTGAGTGTGATTAACTTTACATGAATTTGTGTTGGAGGTATAAAAGATGGAAACAACCGAATTTAGCATTCTGACTTGTAATCTTTTTAGAATTTTATGACTCTAGACTGAAGCAATTCGGGCTAATAATAATTACAGTTCTTCTTCTTAAGTTTTTTATGAGAAATTCCTTTCAAAATTGCCTACTTTATTCCGAAATCGGATCATTGATTGAATTCATTTTAAGGACACTGATACCAGGAATATATTTTTCATGTAAAAGGTACTACAAATTTCAATAGTTTAACAGTTTAGAACAAAAAATTATCTTATGCTAAACGCATCTTATGCTAAACGCATCTTATGCTCTGAACGCATACTTTATATAATTGATTCATATGACTCATACGCATCTACATATGTACGCAAGTCATGTTCGTCAGTAAAATTGATTTAACGTTTTTCAGTTTTACTAATAAATATCTAAATAAATAAGAAGTTACACTGGTCAAGCACGACTATTTAATACCCTACACCATATTATTGGTTATAAGTGGTAACTAACCAAAAATTAATATAAAGTATTTTTTAATTGATGCTTAAGTATATAGTATATTATTCTGATACCAACTTCCATGTGGGATTACTACGTTCTAATACGTTCTGTAGGCATTACATGATCGCTAGAAGAAATTTCATAAAGATATCATTACATGGGCGGCCAGTTAGCAAGGCAGCCCGACTGCCAGCCAGACGTACGGTCGGTATACTTAAAAGTGATGGTAGTAATATTTTTTTGTGCGTTACAAACTTAAGTACTAACGCATTATATCCCAAACACCATAAGTGGTGTAGGGTTCAAAAATCCGTTAAAAACAAAATTATTTATCAAGGTATTTTTTCAGTCTAAAAATAATTAATTTTCAATTCGAAAAGTTTTTTCTTAAGATTTGAATTTCTATGTGAAATTTATTTTTTTATCAAAATTTCTTTCCATAGAAAATTTTTTTTTAAATTCTATATTCAAAAATTTGAAAGTGTTAAGTTCAAACTCTTTCGAATTCGTATATCGAAATTTATACTTTATCCTATATGTTCCAATATCCTAAATATCTAATTTTAAAACAAAATACATCTTTAGAAAACTTCATCCAGTAACGCATTTTTCAAGACCTCTTAAAAATTAATTTATAAGATCCTGAATTACGTTATTGGCATGATTTGGGTAGTATTCCTACAGTTGATAAATCTGTTCTATCAAAAATAAACAACACAATTTATAATTAATTACGAAAAGATGCTCTTCTTACGTTTGTGGATGTAAAAATGGATGAAGATTGCATATTCCGGCAAGATAATGCTGCGGGACATGCTTCTAAAACGTGGTTTAGCAAACACAGCATACCTTTGTTGGACTGGGCATCTTGTAGTCCAGACAATGCCTGTTGAGATACGAAAGCATAATGACTATAACAGAGCTAAAACTAAAAACAAAGAAAGATATTGATTCTGATCTTTTTAAAAGAATATAGGAATTAATGCCAGAACATATTTTTTAGGTAATTCACAATAATGGATCATCAACAGACTGAGAAATTTATTTATAAAGCGTTTTAAAGTCGAACTCTAAAACTAAGAGGGGAAAACACGACAATAATAATAATAATAATAATAATAATAATAATAATAATAATATCACGACCCTGTGATAATAACATTTATTTGAAATTAAAAGGTTTTTTTCTGAAAGAAAAAATGTGGACCGATCGTAGAATTCCTCAGAGCGGTTTTGGCTTATATTTATCATAATTTGACTTAATTAAAATTAAAAACGGGTGATCTTTACTAAAACAACTATAACTTCTTAAAATTCAAAGTTTCAAAAAGTCCAGAAACCTCTTTCGAAACACTGTGTGGTAGTCGAATATTTGCTACCAAGTAATTGAATTATTAATTTAATTTTCTTAATTTCTTCTATAAAATGATTCCCTTTCCACTGTTTTAAATTAATTTATATTAATCATACGCAGCCAGTTTTCAAAAATTTTAAGTTTTCATTGAAATTCTAAATTTATTTCCTCAAATTTTTAAATATTCAATGATTTTTTATGAAATTTTACTTTAAAACAAATTACAAAGAATAAAAAAGAAAACCGCTCATTAAATAGTAATAAATTCTATAACATTTGAAAGTCTGCAAAGTTTTACTTTAACGCGTCAAATTGTACAGCCACTTTACAAAAAGTCCTACTTACAAAAACAAAAAGAAACAAATGGAAAATATAAACAAAAACATCAAAGTAAAAGTTATAAACAACAACAAAAACAACAACAGCAACAAAAAGAAAACAAATATTAATTTGGCAATTTGGCAAAACCTTAACAAAAAGGACAAAAAAGTAAAAATGTTATAGTCGGTCAAGCCTGATTATATAATACTCTACAACAGATTGTTGATTGCAAATATCTATTACGTAAAATTTGTGAACGGTCCTCGTATAACTTCCTTTTCTTATTTATGTTTATGTGTGCAGCTGATAATGATGATATTTGCAATTATGTGAAATTTATGCGCTTTAAAATGTATTTTTTCTAGAGGTTTAAAATAATAGTTAAAAATAATTATGGATCGAACCTCGTATAATTTCGCACAGTATTTTGTCTTTTATTTCCTAAATTAGTGTAAATATTTTTACAATACTCACATATTTGTGTGGTATATGTATAAAGGGTGGTTGTATGAGAAATAAAGCACCGATCCTCGTATAATGTGGCACATCTTTGTAGAATATAATAAGACTTATTTTAGCCAAATTTTTTTAATTGCGTTTTATATTTAGGAATATTATTTACTAAATTTATATGTCGTCTACATGAAATAATAGACCGACCGCAACCAATTATAAAAGGCATCGTTCTTGGACCAAACTAACAAATTTCATTAAGATATCTTTAAAACTGCTGTTCTTTTAGAACAAGCTTTAGATGTATAGTAAACCAACGGGCGGACATTAATGGGACTATTTTTTTTCTGTCCGTTACAAACATCTGTACAAACGCATAATACCACCAACACCTATGGTGATGTAGGGTATAAAAATAAAAAGAAAAAACCCTTTAGAAAATGTTTTTGCCAAAATTTTGTTTTCATTCCAAATAAACTAAAACAAAAAAAAAAAATAAGAAAATCAAATTAAATTTTGGCGGTTACGTTACATGAGACGCATACAAAGTGATCACTTTTTTTGTAAAACTTTCTGTTTGTTTGGAGGAAGAACAAAATATTTTGTTTGAATTTGTTTGAAGAGTGTAAAAAATGATGATGATGATGATGATGATGATGATGATGATGATGAAAAACACTAAACTGCAATTGATACACCATCGACATTATCAATAGCTGAGTGTGATACAGGCACAAATGCTGATGATGAGTATCATTTTATAGGAAGAAGAATGGAAAAATGTTCCATTTATTTTTAAAGTACAACATGTAAATGCATAGTAAATATTAAAAATAAAAAATAAAATATAGAGTAACAGTTGGTCCAGATTGTATATAAAATACCCTAAACTATATAATGGATTTAAAAAATTATGGACTGAACATCGTAGAAATTGTTTTCATGTTTTATGTTTACAAAAAAAAATATATTTCTACTAAATCGTACTCATATTTATCGGAGATTTTTTGTTTACGCAACATATGGATCAGATATTTCCAAATCTGAGTTGTTCAGAATTTGATTCAAAATAGGTCTTATATGAAAATTATTGTAGATTCATTGTTATGAATATAAACTAAGAATCCATAGACATTTCCAACCGCTGTTATCGTTACTCTTTTGGTTTCTTATGATTTACAATATCCTAGAGATTTAAGCCAGATGAAAGATTTGAACCGGTCTGTTCTGTTCAAAATTCGTTCTGCTCTTCTACATAGACGAGTCCAATACCGGACGATCAATTTTGGCATTCTATATAAGTCCATGTTTCTCGGATGTTTCCGAGCAAAACGATGGGATTGGAATCCTTAATAGATGAGCCAGAAACCGTAATATGTCTTCGATAACCATACACGCGGAAGTACGTTCAATCAGGGATTGTATGGTTAAGGCCAAGAAGAATTTGGTTGATTTGGCACACAGAAATCTATATATCCTTTACGATAGCCAAAGGATAATTCAGGCATTGGAATCTAAGGATACGATTTTGCATACCGTCATGGATTAAAGGAGTCTATAAACGAAATGGAAAGAGTACACATCACTTGGTAACTACCCATGAGGGAGTGACAAATTAGTGACGAGGCTAGACTTTTGCCGACCGTGAGCTTGTAAATTCCGATTTGTCCATTAAAAGCCAGTCTACAAGAGTGAGCGACAGGGTAAACAGAAATATGTGAAATACTGATACGATTGGAAGACCTATAAAAATATTATGGGTTATGACAGAGGAGAAATGGATAAATGTGAACTTAGTAGAATGATGGCAGTCCTTACTGAACATTCTACTTTACAGAAACAACTTTATCGAATGGGAAGTAATGACGACATTTTTGGATTCGGTGAAAAAGAATAAAAGTGATAATTTTTGAAAATTTTTAATTAATTTTATTGACTGGTCTCAGCCCTCAGCTTCCGGACAATAAATTGTGATGTATGCTAATTTCACTTTTCCGTTTAGAATTTTCGAAAGTTCTAATCCGAATAAAACTTTTGTTTAAAAAAATTACTATTTTTTAAAATGTGGACTTAAATGTAATACTTTTTTAAATAGAGTTACAAAACGTTTTTTGTCGGAAATCTTAAATAATAGTGTTTTCAAAATATCAATAAACCCGATATGCCCAACCTTGGAAGGTTACCGATTTCGCGCATGACCATAAAATGTCAACTCTTTCTAAATCAACACTTAAACATCTTGATATTCGACCTCTCTTAAGCTTGAAAGTTATAGAATAATGCAAAAAAAAAAAACATTTTGGAACCACTGTGTACTACTTGAAGAAAAACTAACTTAACATACCCTCATGAAGGATATTGAATACTAAAATATCAAAATTATAAAAAAAATATATAGAAATATTGAATATCTATTACGACTATAAAAACATGAGTATGAACAACAAGTTTTATAAGAGATTTCATTTTTATTTCCTTGTTTCCTCCAGTTTTTTGTATTTTTGGCATTTAAACATGATTAGACTGATTTTAGCATCAATATTATAACTTAAAATGGTTGTAATATTATGAACAAATACATGGCAAATAACAACACCAAATCACTGCACACTCTCAAATAAAATACAGACAACTATCTCTTCACATGGACATCAACGTTGTCCTCAACGACCATGTCTTGCTTCAACCTTTTAGCAACATCATCGTTATCCACATCATCATTGTGAATAGCGATATTGCCTTTAGCTATAGCAGCAGCAGCAGCAGCACCAGCAGTAACAACAAATAACTTTGTCATCCTCTCCAATTTCTCTCACATAGACTTGGTTTTTATTGTTACCGCCTAAACTGCCAACACATGTACAATTTTAAAATTTTTTTTCGCTTTGTGTGTGTGAATTGAATTTTAAAAACGGAATAATTTTTTCTTTTGCTTTTTATTCAGTTTCAGTTTTTGCCAAAAAATGGAAAAAAAACATCAACAAATCTGTATGAAAAAATAGAAAAAAGTTAATTCTTTTCAAACCAAAACAAGTACGTGCATGTTTCCCTGTTGTTCGCCTTGACTTTTTTTCTATCAATTCTTCAACAGTTTAGTAGCAAATTTCTCTTCATTGGAAATCTATACCCGTTTTTTTGGGGAAGCAAAAACAAAAAAAAAGTTATAAAACATCAAAAAACAAATACAAATACAAATATTTTAACCAGCTTCAAAAGTGGGTGGGGAATAGAGAGGAAAAAAAGTGAAAAATAAACTTAAAATAAACTTAAAATAGTAAAATTCAGTAAAATGAAAGTTGTTGGCGTCTGAAAGAGGCCTGAGGAATTTCATATTTAAATATCTAAATAAAACAGTGGTTTATTTATCCATTCTTTATTTATGCTCTTCGGGATCTGCAATGACGCTGATTAGAGCCCAAGAAAGGCCTATGGACTTGGTTATGGCAATTTTTTTCTTCAATAAAAAAAAAATAATGTTATTAGAGATGAAAATTTATAAGGACACATTTTCGACCAAGAACCACAAAAAATCTTGTATTCTTGAAAGCTTTCAACAGTAAAGTATGCTTAAAGCTTTAATTATTTTACAGGCTGTACGAGACCTTGGTAAGGCCAGTTACCATTTATGGTGGCCAATTGTTTAAAATAATATTAAAGTTGAGGTATTAAGTAGGCTTAATAGGATATCGCTATGTAGTTTAACTGGTGTCATGAGAATAACTCCGACAGCGGCACTAGAGATTATTGTTAATGCCCCACCTTTGGACATTCATATTAAACAGGGCTAAGAGCACTCTTTGAAGACGGAGAGAGACGGACTTAGAGCGACTCAGAACTGTGTGTTGTGAGGAAATAATTGGTGACATCATAAATGACTGTGAAACAGACTATCTAAAATGATGGTGCAGGGGGACTGTTTAGGAAATTTTTATTTTTTTTGCGTGAATGCCTCGCTCTCTCTTATAGAAGATTCAAAGTATTTGAAACTTATTTCTTTCAGACTTTCGCTGACATAAAATATTGTAATCCATGGTTATTATTGAACTTCCACATTCAGTGTAGACAATTTAAATTGCAAAGAGGATGAAAATGATGGACCACAAGGTGTTTTATCGATGTCATCCTTATAACCTAACCTAACCTAACCTAACCTAAACTTGACTTTATAATACTCACAGGCGTAGAATCTGGTAGTATTTAATAAGATTATTTAAAATATTCTCTTCATACTCAAATGTATGAGAGATTAATGCAATTTGAGAAAATTCTCGGAGATGGAGGTTATATGAGGGATATCAAAAATTTTGAAACCTTCCTCGAAAATTCTTGTTTGGTGTTTTAGGTCAAACAAATAAAATATCATCACAATAATTACATATTTTGAGTCTCATCTACTTTACAGTGATTTCCTAAAATCTTTTGCGACCAATTTTCTGAAAATTTGGCCTGTAAATTTGGACACATAATTTATTCTTAAGAATTTATTTCATTCAATTAAATTAATTTCTGTGAGTTGTATTCCCATTCCGAGAAGACATTTGCATGGGAGATATATGGAATATTAGATCGCACGTGATTATTGTTGATAGGTTTCGTCCTTAAGTCAAAACAAAAATGAAGGTCACATTTCATCTAGATATCTAAAAAATTGCGACTTGTTTTGTAAACACACTTTTCATAAAAATATGGATGGACAGTTAAATCAGAAAACGATTTGGAGTCAAAGGTTATACTTAAAAGTGAGTGTAACACTATTTCTCTGTATATTACAAACATTAGCATAAACGCATAACACCCTAATCAGCTATGGTAGTGTAAGTTACAGTGAAATTTTAATAAGTCATCTATTCAAATTCCATTTCGATTCTCGAAGGGTGTCTTTATATTTTATATTTTATATAGAACCTATCATATAAGCTTAAAACCTTTTTCTGAGAATGGGCTTTAAGTATGACCTATAATAAAATATGGACCAAATTCATAAATTTGGTAACATTTATTTAAATTTGATATGTAATTGTGACCAATTTTAATACAATTGATCTTAAATTAAGAGTTTAAAATATATATAAAACTTCATTCTGGCAAGAGACCATATATGGGCCTAATATGGACCAATATCTGTTAAATTAGATATATTATATATATCATTCCACGAAAGAACCCTAAAACCCCGTGTGTAACGCCAAGAAGGAATCATCTCAGACTCAGATATATTATTGGATCAAATCAAAAACTGAGTCCGTTTGTCCGTTTGTCTGTCTCGCCTAGAATAATTGTCCGAGTTTAATGAAATTTGGCCACATCTTTTGCTATTGTCCAAAGCAGTTTGCTATTTTAAACCAGCTATATCGGTTTATAAGCAAGGAAATTATAGACCGTCATCTAAAACAACTTCAAAATTGCGAAATATAACTCTTCTAATTTCTCCTAAAAAATGTAATTGGACTTAAACAAAAAATTAATTTTAGCATACAATTTAGTGCAAAAAAATCATCAAAATCTGATTAACCGGGAAAGGTTATAGGTTATAATATGCAAAATTTTGAAACACCCCAAACTCTTTGTGTCATATGGGCCACAAATTTTAAGATAATTAACTGAAATTTGTCACAATACAATACAATAATGAATCCAAAAAAGTCATATTGTTCTGGGATTATTAATTGACCCAGCTCCCATATAAGGTCATTTCCCGGAATATGATTTATAGCTTATAAAACCCTTAAATTTTAACCAATTCTATTAGGATTTAGCATAACTATTTTTATAATTATTCTAAATATATGTTATAAATTTTATTAACATGGGTCCATATTTTGATATAGCTCCCATATAACGCCCGTTCCCGGATAACGGGTTTGAGCTTATAAAACAATTTAATAAAGACTAATTCCATTGGAACTTGGTACAATGATATTTAAACTATTTGTAATGCATATTTTTAATTAGAACAATCTCGGTCCATATTTTGAAGTAGCTTTCATATCACCGAAAACAGTTTTCAGCTTATAACACTAATAAATAAAGACCAATTCTATTGAAATTAGAAGCAATTATTTTGCTAACTGTTCTGAAGATATTATATTGATTTGCCCTATATCGGTTCATATATATATTATAATGCGCTTTCCCGAAAAATGGGTTTGAGATCTAGTAGAAAAAAGTCTGTTCAGTAGAAAAAAAGTTATAGCCAAAATTATAATTAAATTTATGACTCATTAAGTCTTTCTATGTCATATTTATGAGTGTATGTGTGTACATGTATATCTACGGAACCTTACGTGTTAAGTTCACACAAAATTTCTTTTGAGCAGTTTTTCATGATTTTTGGTATCATGACATAACGTTATATTTTATAGAACCGATAATGCCGATTTTGAAAGGTTAACTAAGTCCAGATCAAATTTCATTATAATGAGCAGAAGGACAAACGGACAAACAAACTTTCTGATATAGCTAAATTGACACCGTTTCTGATATTATAAAAGAATATGTAAGGAGTGGGATCGAAAAATTTTTATTTGATTTTTTTTCAGTTTTTGATAATGTTACTTTTATAAAACATGTCAGTTATTGTGCTTAATGTCAAACCAAATTGTATAGTATTATTCAGACTTTAATGGGTGACCAAAAAAATTGTGTTTTAAAATTATTAACTATTTTTAACAAGTCCTACAAAACCTGATAAAGCATTCAAACTTCTACCGTCAAACTGTTAGTACAAAACCTGGTTCAGGTATCAGGAATGGTCTACATAAAGTTTCTAAAGCCAATAAATAAAACGCATTTTAAAAGAGCTCCCAACAAATCTGGTAGGAAAGCAGCCCGGTTGTTGGCAAAAAAAGTCAAAGCTAATGTAGGTTTAAAAATATACAAGTTTCAAAAAGTCGCTAAAAACAGAGCACAGATAATAAGGTCACGTTACAAGAATATTCTTGCTGTATAATAGATGTTGAAATGTATGTTTTGGATGATTTTTTGAAACTTTGCTAATGCTCGAGGGAATGTTGAGGAAAAGTTTTGGACTCAGAAGCATTCACAATGTTGCAGCAAAAGAAGCCAAACATTTGTTATAACGATCTTAGTAAAAACCGAAATTTACATAAAAGAATGTTTACAAAAAAGGCTGCTTCCTTTCATAAGACCTTAAAATGCGACTACTGATATTCGCCCAGACTTGGCATTCTGTTACTGTACAAATATTAAGTACAAATATTAAATTCTACAAGAATGTGGTAAACAGAAGTGAAGAACACAAAAAGAGTGTCCAAAATGTGGTAGATTTTAGACCACCTGTTCGGACAAAGTGGCAGAAAGCTCTATAAAAGAAAGGATTTCCGAAAAAAGGTTTATAATTTCACCAGTATTGATTAAACCTCTAAAATATATATTTTGAAATTGTGATAATAATTTCAATCAAATAAAAAATATTAATACGTTTTAATAACATTTATTTATTTTTCGATTTCATTCCTTTTTTAACTTATGTGGCGGTTAGCGATTCATGTTAAATCACAGTTCGCAAATATGAATCTTGGCGATTTTCAATAAAATTCTTTCACATATAAGAGATTTATGAGGGGCTTTATAGAGAGCTAAACGAAGTTGCCCAGCTCGATTATTTTTTGGTGGAGGTTCTTCAAAATTGAGAAATATATGAGATGATGAAGGCCTCAATATATCACCTTTTTCTATAAAATGATTCTACGTCGTTGGGATATATAATTTTATATAAAAATTTAAAATTTTCTATATTCAAAACCACTGTATTGTGGTTGTTTCTATTTTTTATTGTATTTTTTCACTTTTATTTCATTTCTTGGTTTCTTTGTTTAAGTTCTATTTTTCACGTTCTTTTTTAACAAGATTTCATTTTTTTTATTTTTTCATCGTTTTTGGTGATTTGATTTGTTTTGGTTTCTATATAGAAAGTTTGCCTTTTTGCAACGATTTTGGTTTTTTTGGTTAAAAAAAAAAGACGAACAAAAAAGAATCCCATTTGTACTTGTTGTTTTAACAGTGGTTGGTTTGTTGGATGCTTGATGTTTGTTGGCTTTTCATTGTTATACTTTACGAGGTTTTTTTGTTATTGTTGTTCTAGAGTCAATAGACAAACACATACACATACACACGTAGTTATTTTCATTTCAATATACAGTTATTCTATGTGTGTGTATGTTAACACATATTTGAAAATTTTACTCACGTTTCGGAAGTTTATGCAATTAGCGATAAGCTGGCGTAGTTTCTTCCTCTTATTTAGATGATACTTGAACAAATTTTACATACACATAGATACAAACATACATACGTACAGATACAAGAACATTCCATTGAAGATTTATACAGATATCAATATAAAATTTAGGTATGTATATGCACTCATACCAGAGAAAACATACAGTGAGTCAGAGTTTGAAATATTAGAATTCTTATAGCATCTTGTACAGATGTTGCGGAGGAGCTTATCATAACAAGTCTTGAAGAAGCAACTTATAGCTTGTCCAGGTAGTGAAATGTGAAGGTTCTTAATATACCATTCACAATGAATTTTTTAATCTGCTTAAAATAACGTTTACAAATTTATTTTCATTTTTTTTAAATTCCATCCCATGGTGCTATAGTAACGTTATGTTTCAGTTAGTCTTGTTAGTGTTTATGTATTTGTTTTGTTTTTGCCTCTGTATGTGTACTTTGCCAAATATTTTTTTGAAAATATTTTGATGTTTTTTTTTGTACTTTCATTTTGGTTCATTTTCTCTTTTTACGTGAAAGAAGCAAATATTTCAAGATTCATTTTTTCTCTGGCGATTATTTTGATTGTTGTCTATAAGGTGGGTGAGATTTTAAACATTTTTTATTAAATGACTTTAAATCAAATAAATCTTATTATGATTATCATTAGTTACTTTCATTGTTCTCAAGTCTTATGTTGAGATTTATGGAATTTTTCTTTAAGTGTAATCAAATTATTTAAAAGAAAAAAGGACATCGCACTAGTTTAAGCATAAGATTCTTTGATTAAAAGAAAAAATTATAAGATTTAGCAAATTGGATATAAATAAAAGCTGTGTGACAATTTGAGAGATGGAGGTCATTAAGATTATTAAAGGAAAATTTTTGTTTAATATCGATATGAAGTACATAATCTGAAATGTAAATCATTCACACACATTTTTAATCAATACCTTTGGAAATACATCAGCAACTTAATGAAAACGTTAAGAGACATTTAAATGAAATTTCATATGGTTAAAGCTGAGATATTTCCGAGTCGATTTAAGAGAGCTTTACAGGCAGATGGTACTCGAAACACATTATTTTAATATAATGAAATTTTCATAGAATGATTCCAATATACCCGAAGGTAGCACATGCTATACAAAATTCCTTTAGAACTGCTTTCTTAAGGAACTGTTTTACTAGAATAAATGTAAGACGGATAAGTCTAGGAATAGGGGTATCGCCCATGCAAAGCAAATATTGATTATTGATTTTCTTAGAAACTATAACAGGGCCCTAATCACTTAATAATCGCTTTAAATCCTATGATAAAACAACACTAATGCTTATTTAGAGCTACCCCTAATCTTTTTTTTTTTGGCAAAACGTAGTTTGCACGGGTAAATAGTTAAATTTAAATGGAGAAAGTTTAGGTTATATTTTTAGCCGGGAATCAAATTTATAGTCTACTTCTTTATGTCGAACGAAAACTCAAGCCCGTCACTCGATTTCGTGTAAAATTGAATTTTTCTATCTACGAAACTTTTGTTCGCATAGGTTTACGTTATTTGTTACGTTTTCAGAAATTTTAATTATGAATAAGCAGATCTTGAAGACACAGTATGTATTTATACAGTTTTTTATTCAAAAGTTCAATCAGGCGAATGCTAAATAGCAATTGACTGATTTTGACATTTCATTTCGAGTCGTTCGGGATACAAAAACAGAATTTTGTGTGAAAACTCTTACGTTTTCATTCTACTTGGCATTCGATACATTGTTCGCATAGATGACAGTTAAGGAAACCCAAATGTCTTTTTCGCGTAGAAAGCGAACGAAGGCTTTCGTTCGACATGCAGAAACAGGCTATAAAATTTTTTATTTTTTTTTTTTTTTTGGAGAAAAAATAAAATTAATTTTTAAATTTAATAAAATCGAAACAAATAACAAAAATAAATTAACTAAAACGAAAAATGTGACTCTTTTCACTCAAGTGATTCTATTAGGAATAATTAAGATGAGTCCAGCTTAGACAATTTCAAGTTAAGCTTAAAAAACTCTTAATACGGACCAATTCTACTAATATTTGTAATGATTATTTCGAAAATATGTATTACTACTTTTAACAATATTGCCCCTTCCTTTCATCTTCCCCTTGTTAAATATCGCCCCTTCCCTTCAAAAGGCTTTAAGTGTATAAGAATCTTAAAATTGAATCAATTCTATTTACATTCGAAACAATATTTCTCTAACTATTTAGAATAGATTTTATTAATATAAAGAATAATTTACCATATTTTGCAAAAACTAGCAATTATGGTCCCTTCCCGGAAAAAGCTTTTACGCTTATAAGGCTTTAGAATTTGATATAATTTTATTGAAATTTGGTAAAATTATCTTTTTTTATAATATTTTTTATATTAATTATCGGGTCATATTTGCTTCTAACTTCTTTATAATACCACTTCCAAGAATAGTATAATAAGGAGAAAGGTACTTCCATACAAAGCAAATATTAACTATCGAATTTTTGAAGAGCTGTTGAAGCGGGTAGTAATCAAATTGGTTCCAATTTCTTGCTAAAGAAACTTTTTACTTGCAAAAGTGTAGGACGGATAAGGCCATGGGCGACAAAGCGCACCGGGTCTTAGCTAGGGATTTGAATAAATGGCTTATTCGAGTTTCAAGAAACTTAGTGAACAGATATTGTATTAAGTAAAAATAAAAGAAATTTTAAATATTTTTGAAAATAATTTTGTTACTTTTAAAAAAGATTTTTTAAAAACCTAAAACTATTCAGATAAGTCACAGGGGAGTGATTCCCCTTAAAAATTAATTTTTAATATAGAATTTGCAATAAATGTTAATAAAATATAGATACTTTTTTGAGTAGTACACATGGGGAAATTTTTTAATTTTTTCGATTTTTCAGATTTAAGTAGAAATAAGATTATGAAACATGTGAATTTTATTATTTTCATTTAATCATTAAAAATACAATTTTTTTATATTTTTACATCAGTGACTCTATTTTCTAAAATGTTCACTTTAAAATTTCAGAATATTTGAAAAATATGCAGCTGTTTTATATTTTCCATAAACATTAAAAAAAATCTCTTTAAAATATGATAAAAACCATTTTAAGACCTTTTTAAATAATTTATTGAAACACATTCACACAGCGAATGGAGGTGGGAGGACGAAATAAAATCTAAATAAAGATTTAACACACTTAACAATTAAATGGAAAAAGGGGTTTTTAAGGAAACCTTTATTTTTGTTAATAAAAATAATACACATTAATAAGAGTCCATAAACATACTTAAGTTGGAAGTGTATTAAAATCATTATACACCTGTATTCCCTCTGTACACATACACATTTGTTCCTACACTTACATATACATAAAACCAAATAAATACTGAAGAAAAAATGCTGGTGAATTCTTATGGCATTCAATATTTAAAAAAGATATAATTTTAAATCATGCTACTAAGTAAATACAGTGGAGGGTAAATGTTAACCACTGATAGATAAGATATGCTGACCTTCAGTGAATTAGAAAGAAATGTCTTTGAAAATGAATCTATAGTCACTGATTAAAAGATCGGAAATAGAACCCTTAAGATGTTATATTAACAGAGAAACAGAAAATTACAAACTTTAATGAAGAGATAAGAATTAGGAATTAAATGAATTTATTGTCAGAATATATTTTTATACCCTACACCACCATTGGTGATTCGGGTATTATGCGTTTGTGCTAATGTTTATAACATATTCTTGATATTCGGTTCGATATTCGGTTCAATATTTCTGGTATCTTCCATATAAATGTCCATCCGGAATGAAATTTTAGCTTATAAAAGTTCTAAACATACAAAAATTTTAACGAAACTTGGCAAAACTAAAAAGGTGCTCGAAATTTATCGAAAGTTATTATGGATCGATTCATTGCTTCTTATAGAATCCATACAAGTCCCCTTCTAAATATGATTTTGATGAGTAAAAATCTCACATATACGTGGTGAGATTCGTCAAATTAAGATAGATTTAAAGTAAAATCGATGTATAAATTTGAAAGGCCCTCATTTCGGGAACTCCTGCAAAAATTTGTTTGAAGGAAGGTCCATTCTAAGGCGACATTTTCTGTATTGTACTGCAACAGTGTCACTAAATAGAGTTCTTGAGAAGCTGAAAAGGAATGATACTTTGACCACAAACAAACTTGGCCATATCATCCTGTTAAACAAATACGTTGGTTAATTATTCCATTAGTCTTCCGCTAAAGCTAAAGCTTATCCTCGATACGTATCTCCTGATAAAAAGCTGGCAAAAACCATATTGACACAACCTATGTTCTCTGGGGCATCAGAGCCTAGGTTGCCCTAATTAGTAGATACCTATTAAGAACCTGCTGTTTCTAATACCAAAATACTGCATACATACGGAAACCTGAAGGACATGCGAATCTTTTTAAATTCTTCAACCAAGACACTTCCGCCATCTTTCTCCTCATCTTTTTAACCATTTGTGCAGATACTTGCCATTCAATTCCGATAATCCGGAGTACGGCATGTTATATCTTCTAATGAATAACACTAGATTCCTTTATGATGTATTGACACTTATACCACTCTTATTACTCCAGTTTCTAAGAGTTCTTTGTGCTAGGTCTAGGGTTAATAAACGAAAACTGGTGTTACATCCACCTTTAAGTATATCGTTAGACTCAGAATCACTTTCTGAGTCGATTTAATGATATTCGTCCGTCTGTCTGTCCGGCTGGCTGTCCATGTAAACGTTGTGAACAGTCTACAGGTCGCAATTTGATATTTTTTGATAAAATTTAGTACATATAACTTTGGCCTAAGGACAGAGTCTGACCAATTTCAATAGACTCTGTTCTTATGCCAAAATTATATGTACTAAATTTCACCGAAATGTTTCAAATTTTAGGTATCTCCATTACAAATGTTCTTCCCGGAATGGGGTCATAAACGTCCTAAACACAGCGTTTTAAATGAAATTTGACACAGGTAAGTCTTATAGTATTCTAAAACGAGGTGCTAAAGTATGTGAGTGTCGGTCAATTATTTCTCATAGGTGTCATACAAATCTCTTTAGAAAAATCTCACATATACGTTGGTATTGCAATAATATGGGTGAAATGAAGATTAATATGACCAAGAATCGATGTGCAAAATTATACAAACCCAATAAGAAAAATAGTATAAATTTAATATAAATCTTAGTGTCACAATAATGTACTTCTCACTTTAGAATAAACCAAAAAATCAATTTATATGATGGTTGTGCATTAATTTTTCATAACTACCATTTCAATCGAATATAGCTGATTATCTTTTGTTCCTCTTACATGAATCCATCTCAATTAATTGATTAAATTTAGAGCCACTATTTAATTTGGTCCAATTTGGATTTGATGCTTTTTTGACCATTAAATTTTTTCTAATTAAAAAAAATAAAGAACTTAAAGATGAGCGGTGACAAAATATATCCTACTCATTTGTTGTATTATATTTTGACCTTCACTGTAAACATATATGAATGTGTATTCACGTATGTATTTATTCCTTCGTCCTGTTTTTAGATACTGTATATATGAAAAATGTATACTTCACCCACATGTCAACATCAAGATATATGTGTGTGTGTGTTTTTTTTATTTTTATTATTATTTGTTGTTATACAGAAAGTGCTCATTAAAAAGGATTTTCATTTTATTTATACGTTTTACTCATTGTTACTCACATTTGCTGCTTTAAACTGTTTTCATTTATTCTCTTTCTTTCTCTCACTCTCCATCTGCGGCAACAAACAGACTGAATTGTTGTTATGTACTTTGGCATTACTGTTGCTGCTGTTGTTACTCAGTTGATTTGGTTGTTGGTTGATGTTACTGTTGTTGTTGTAATTGTTATTATTGTTGCTACTATTACTGTAGCATTTTTACTAATACATGTTTACCTGTGTACTCTTGTTGTTGTTGCTGCTGTTATTTGTATATAATAAATGCAAGAGGCAACAAGAGTTATAACAACAATAACAAACAGCAGTAGAAAAAATATTGTTATAATAAAAGGTAACAACGAAAAGTAAGTAAATGTATGTGCGAGAGCGTGTGTTTTATAGCAAAAAAATATAAATTTTGCACCTTAACGCCTTCTGCTATTTTTTCCTTTCTCAAGCAGCAACAGCAATAGCAGCAGTTAAATGAAAAAGGCTAAAAATTTTTTGCTGAAATTTGCAATGCAGGGAATTGGTAAAAACCCTCTGGAGTATATTTTTGTTTACTGAATACTTATGTGTGCTACTTTACCTTTTATATATGATTGAATATTTGTTTGTAGGAGTTGGTGTTGTTTGGTTTGTGTGAGTATGTTTGTGTATGTATGAGTTTAAGTGCGTCTACAAATAAAGTTTATGTCTGTACGCACCAGTGTGTTGCCAATTAAGTACAACTAGTGCTTAAAGTGCATACAATAAATTTTAAAAAGGTGCTACAAAAAAAATATCAAATTCATATACGGAGCTAAAGAAAAATCTGTACTTCAAAATATATAGTTTCAAGCATTTTCGTATTTTAGTTAAATGCTTTGCAGGGATAGGAAACCTATTAAGGAAGAAAAGGAAATAAATGAAAGTTATTCATGCGAAGAAAATGTAATAATTTGGGACAAAATAGTGAAATTTAGATATTTTACCACTTTACTCGCTGTTCGCATCGATATAAATTTGTAAAAAAATCTCTATCGGCTGTGCCGAATCTTATATACTTTTGATCACTTACATATAAAAAATATTGCACGTATTAAAGTTAAATTTATAAGCAAAGGAAATTATCACTCTTGGAGCTACAGCGAAATATGGTCCGATGATCTGCAAGTTCGTAGTGCTTTCTATCAAAATTCACTCAAATGTTAATTGAGACATTTAAGAATGGTAAACAGTACCGGGAAAACTTGTCAGCTTATAGAAATCTTCAGTTAGAAGAAGCGGTTTCTAAAGCCAAATAAAAAGATTTTAGCTTAGTGCTTGGATTATATGATATGAAAAGTTAAAGCTATTGCAGGTCTAAAAATACATAAAGTTTTTGACTGAAACATTGCTACAAATTAAAAAAAAAATATTCTTGCTGCATAATGGATGGCAATACACATGTATTAGCAGATTTTTCGCAGCTTTCTAACCAAAAATTTAATTTGGTGATCCTCGAGGGAATCTTGGAGAAAAGTTTAGAACCTAAAAACAGTCAAAATTTTCCAAAATTTCTTGGTATTTGAAGCGATATGCATTTGCTAATCGTTTTTTTGCAACTGGTTCCATAAATACCGAAATTTACATCTAGAAAGGTTTACAAAATAGTGCTTGCATTGATAAGACTTTGTAATTTGTCCTGACTTGGCATCCTGTCACTATGATAAACAAACTCTTGAATGGTGCAAGAATTATAATGTGATATCTGTACCAAGAGAGGCAAATTATTAAAACTTCCTAGAGTTTTATGGAACGATATTGAAAAAGAATTGAAGAACACAAAAAAGGTGTCCAAAAATTTTTGGTTGATATAAAACGGACTACAATATATAAATTGAAGGGTTTCCGAAGAAGTTTTAAAGTTTCATCTCTAGCGATTATTTCTTTCTAAATTGTAAATTGTGATAATAATTTCGATCTCAGTCCTTAAATCAACATAGATTTTGATTGTTAGGAAATATGAAATGCATGTAGTTCAAACATTTACTCTAAATTTCCATTAGCGATATTCGGGAAATATTGAATAAAAAATAGATGGAAGAAGAGAATTGTCGATAATTTAATTAAATTTTTAATTTTTTTCTATCGAGAAAAATGTCATTGAGACGGCTTTGAAACATAATCCTGTTATTGGCATTATTTGAGATCAAACGATGTTCCAATGTCAAAACGTAATTTTGGCGCTCATATTTTCTGTTTGGGCAGCATTTTCTACAGTTAGCAAGGAACAAGAAAGAATGATACATTCGTCTATACCGAATCTTTAGTACCCTCCACCACAAATACATGTGACACTCACAACATTATACAATATGTAAACGTTTTTATTAAATACAACAAACTTATTGAGTTATCAAATTATTTATATTTTTGTCTTCCTCGGATATCGGTTAATTTATATACTGAACTGATTTTGCTGGTTTTAATTCAGGAATTTCTTAGATCTATAATAAATACTCAGGGCAAATTTTATTGAGTTCTGTCAGTTATTGTGGATGTCAATTATATTATTATCAGAGCGAGACAGACAGACGGACATTGATTTTGATTTGAAGCAAGAATACGGTCCTAGCGTTACATGACAAAGTTAATATACTCTCTTCACTACTTTTGGTAATAAACAACATTTTAAATGAAGTCTTAGTTGATTTATTATTTTTTTAATATTAAAGAAGTTCACATTTAAAGGAATTCACACCAGTAAATAGATCCGATTTGTATGAAATGCTTTACTGATTCGAATAACTCACTTCTGTAAACAACTTTCACAATCCTAACACATTGTTCAGTTATATAAACGTACCTCTGATGATTAAATATTAAAATAATTTGTAAAATACTATTCACAATTTATTATTATAGATTTAATTAAAAAATTAGATTCTATCCCACTGTGCATTGGATAACAACTTAAGAGTTTGTATTCTCACTAATGACATTTATCATTTTTAATTTATTCTGATTGTGCTGTCGAGAATATTTATCAAAACAGTTTGCAAATCTTATCAAAAGATTTCCCATCTCTGTTAAAAATTTTACTTTAAAAATTGAAGTACAATTTTTTAACTTCAACAATTTTTTAACTTCTCTCCAACATAAAAAATGAAAACTGTTCTTCTTAACAAATGTATATGTATGTGTATGTATAAACCGATATAAATCTCTTACACTTACACACAATGAAAAATGCTAAAGCCAAATTTTATTTAAAGTGAAAAATTTATACAAACTAATACAAACACACAGTTTTAGTCCTCCCATGTATTCTTCATATTTGTTAATGTTTTTCAATCTACATGATGTTTAAGCAGTTTTTCAGTTAGAATTGTTTGTTATTGTTGTTGTTATTGTTATTGTTATAAAGCTTAAGTTGTTGTTTATGCTTTTGTTGTTATTGTTGATGTTGTTGCATATTAAGTTAATGTTTATAAGTTATATAAAAAACCAAACCACGTACAAAACACCTGCGTCCAGCTTTTCAACAAAATATAAATATTTTTTTTTTATTTTCTTCATCTTTTCAAGAGGGAGACTTTTTTTTAGAAAAAAACTAGAAACGAAGGAAAAATGTAAAACCTTTAACTTTAATAATATTAATATGCGCTCTTTGTAAAGGCATCTCTTCTTGTTTTAAGTTGTTGCTATTTATGATTCCTTTTATGTCCTTAACCATCAGAAGAGGGGAATGAAAGTATATTAAGTTTTTCATTTCGTATATAAAAAGCAGAAGCAGTTATTTAAGACTAAATGGAATATATATTCCAAAATTAAAATAATATCTGAGTCATTCCTTCTGTCTATTCGTTCGTATATCTGGCTGTCTGCCCATCTTTAAGACTAAGAAGGAACTTCCACTTCTAGAACAAAATTGGATTGGTTTTCTGCAAATGACTTGGTTTACCCGGGGGCGTAGGGAAATAAATACAATCTTAGACGAATGCTCTGTGTCAAGTTTTTGGTTCATAATTCCTTTGTCGCTGTTTTCTATCCCAGTTTTGTGAATAAACATACGATCGTTGACAGTTTTTGGTTGCTGCATATTCGGTTCCATTTCGAAGTTCCTGATTACTGCAATTTACGTATTGATGCTTTATATTGTCGCTCTCTCTTGCTGCCAGTCAACGTCTTCATCAACACTTGCTTTGCAACCTTGTAGAGTCTTTGTAGCGTTTGTTTTTTATTTCTGGTCTTGCAACTTATAGTAAAAGCCTAACTGTTAAGTCCTAAACTATTGGGTTATTCAATTGGTAGTAGTCGAGTTATATACGAAGATTTAAATCTGGAAATCTGTAGCCTCTCTAATTTTGATTCCAGCCCGACTGTTGGTATGGCCTTTTTAGGAACATAGTGTGGGCTGCGGTTTGGAAACAAATCGCGGAAAGGGTCTAGATCATTACGGTCGGCATAGAGTTGCATTTAGAACTGCATGCTGGGACCCGAAGTTTAGATTAACTTCACTCCTTACCAAAGGGAAGGTCATATTCAAATAATCGGCATCGAATTTGTAACTTTGGCAGTCTCTTATATTTGCAGACTTTTAAAGACGCATTGTATTCACTTTACGTGAAGAGAACCATGAAATTAGAATTGAAGAGAAGATATTCACCTTAAATATTTTGTCTTTGTCTTGCCGTCTATCGAATGGATCTTTTAAGTAGTTAAGTATTTAAAATCAGTAAAATTAAACAAATATAGAACTGGATTAACACAAAATACATGAAAAGTTTCAAAGTGATTCCCTATTTATAATGAAAAAGTGTATATAACTTAAACTAGTGCAGGATGTTTACAATTCGTTACGATCACATCAACGATTCTTCTGATATGTTTTTGCTATTGTTTTTGAAATGTTTCTTTATTCAGATGCGATAGAAAAATGATGGGATGTAACCAACAACTTAAGAGTGTAAAGGTGCAAAAAACACATAACATTATGTAAATATTCTTGTTGTAATTCTTTTTTTGATATGTATTTTTATAGTAAATATAAAATGGAAAAAAGTGGAAATTTCTGAAAGAAAAAACTTTAATTTAATGGTTTTATAGGTGTTTGCTTTGAAAGTAGCTGCCTTGCTGGCACTTTTTTTTAAATATACTGTAAGTTAAACCCCAAAGACTTGTGGTAACTTTTGAGAAAAATTGTTAAAAAAAATTGGTTTTGGAAAATGCAAAACTAAAGATTTAAGAAATAATTTGATTAAAAAATTTGGTTAAAAATGTATAAAATATTTAACATTTTATGGGATTTGAGTTTACTGATCCAAAACAAATATTAAATCTTCGGTAGAAATATGAACTATAAAATCTGTATAACTGTAATTTGGGTACAATATAAATAAACTAATGACATCATTTTCCTAATTGTCAAGGTTCCTGTGCTTAATTATATTTGGTAAGTTTAACTTTGAACGAAAAGTGAATTCTTTTGGAGAGTTAAATAAGCGATAATTCCATCTCATTGTTTCAGATGAAAAATACAGTTCCTGCGGTATACTTCTAGAATATACATTATCAGTTTCTTTCAGTATATACCTCAAATATGAAGAAATTCGAGATCGGATTTGCGAGAGCTAAGCAGTGGCATAGAATTTTTTGTTTCACTTTTAATGTCCTCTCCACATAATTTAAGTGTATACTTATACCAAGTTAACCTTTATTCAACTTCAAATTACTTTAAGTTTTTTTTTCACTCGGATAGCGGATGTTTTCTGTCTGATATATCAACGTTTTGCTATCATCCCTTAAAGAATGTTAGAAATGGATACAAATTATTTTTCGAATTCGATACTACGTTTGGTGAGATTAATATCTACCGGTTAGATAACTTTTATTGTTTGTCCTGTTGTTCGTGCTCCTCATTTCATGGAAGGAAATTTTTTTAAGCTTTGGATCAATTTCGGTACTTTATTTTTTGCAATAATTACAGTTGAATGTATACAGATCAACCTTTTTAAGCTCATTACTCTTTTACATGGTTTTAACTTAAAATCCCTTTTATGAACATTTTAATACAGAGAAATATTCAAAATTTCTTGGTAGTGTTCAAATCCTTTATTGGTCGATATCTTTAGAAGATCAATAAAGAACTTTTAGGATCGTGGTGACCATAGAACGAGGAAATTCTCTCCGAAAATTTTTCCTTATTCCTAAACAATGTTAATTGTGCTTTCGAAATAATCCAAAAAAATATTATATATTTGAAAAGGGGAGAATATTCTGTTTATAATGTAAAACAAGTGTGAAAGTTATAGTCTGCAAAGACCGATTATATAACTCCCCACACAATACTGTGAATTTTATATTTCAGAAAATAAAACTTATTTTCAATCCCTTTTACAGTGGTCCTAAAAGTGATTTTTGGAATTTATTATGATTTTAAATTTTCAGGGAATGCAGATCCATTTGCGTTGAGACTTTTACCTGTGAAAATTAACCCAAATAAAGCAGTCGTTTGAGCAACAACAACTGAAGGGAAAAATAAAATTTTTCAAAATTTATTTTCAAAATGAGCCAATAATTCGAAATCTTATAGAGATATATAAGTGCTTATAAAATGATCACCTCTTCTGTAAAATTAATTCGGCATATGAGCTATAACACAGGGGCCATAAACTACCAAAAATAGAGCAAATGATCATATTGGAACTCCTTTCAGTATCGAGGTCAAGAAATGCAAGGAATGTTAGATATGAAAGATCAAAGTTGGAAACAAACTGGATGATCTAAACCCATGTTACCAATGTTTGTACGATTTCTAGCCGAAATTGTACGCAATTATAATTCTGCGGTTTTTGGAATGTATCCTAAGGCTAGTGAATTTTTTCGGTTCTCTCGTTACAGAACGCCAATTCTGCACATAAAATCGATAA
Organism: Cochliomyia hominivorax; assembly: GCA_004302925.2. NCBI lineage: Eukaryota > Metazoa > Arthropoda > Insecta > Diptera > Calliphoridae > Cochliomyia > Cochliomyia hominivorax. The sequence goes on from PYHX02000158.1 coordinate 47,761,829, forward strand.
AATTTCAAATATCCCCTACATTTCTTTAAATATAATCTCTACTTATTCATAAATATATCGCCGCCCTAAAACTCAGCAGTATGATAATTAAGCGTATCAACTCCATAATACTTTAATAAAGATTTTGAAAAGGGCGACTTTTTTATCTTTCCGTCATACTATCGCAGCACACTATAATATGGGCTTCACAATTAACGCAAACAGTCAATTTTGGAAATTGTATGAGAAAACATTTCGCAAGCGGTTTAATATCTGAAATATCCCACTTTGCGTAGCAATTGCTCCGCTCATGAAGTTATAATGTTACACTCCTCTGCTATCATTATATTGAATTTCATGCAAATTTATTTAGAGGATCAAAAGTTAAAAAGTTATTTAGAAAAGAGATCGATCCTGTCCGATTCTGGTGTGTTTTATCGTAATAGTCTACCCTGGATTTAGGATTGTTATTTCTACACTTCTCAGCATAAACGTTGTAGGATATAAATCAATATTTAAATTAAAAATAATATACATAAATACTTTTTTAGCGAAGTATATAAATATTTTCCATTTCAGCTTTTACCATGGCAATCGACATAAACAAGGTCTATTTAAACTAAAACAAAATAAAATCTATTAACTTTAAGTAGTTGCTTTGTTACTGTCTTAGAAACCAATAAGGGAAAATTTTAAATAAATTTCCAAAAAATGGATTTAAAAGTGAATCCATTTAAAAGACCCATGAATACATTACAAAAACAATGGTATCGCATACTTATAGCACGTAAAGTGGGCATCAATACACAAATTGAGCCACACAAACACTCCGAAGATACTTAGTAAGTTTCACATTACAAAAGAAACAAATTAACTAAAATAAAACTTATTTAAATTATTTTATTAAATTTCCTCTTTTTTACTTTTGCTGTTGAAAAAAATGCACTTTTTTGAATGATTACAAACTTCTGGCTTAAATTTCCTGAATTAACAAAACGTTTTCCCGAACGAAATTTCTGTTTTTCTTTTTGCAACAAATTTGTGTATTGGTGTGTTGGTGTTTGTGTTGATGTCAGCCAAACGAAATGCCTTAAGCGTTACAAACAAGCATTTCATTGTTACAATCAACAATTCCGTAAGGAAATTAAACAACTAGAGGCCATGCAACCAAGTGCCATCGATGCCATGCGGGTGCATAGGTCAGTACAAAAAACAAAAAAAATATGTGTGTTAAGAGCACTTTTTGCAACACGAACAATAATTTAAATAAAATTCTTTGTAATTTTTCAATTCCTATTGACCTTGTTTTTGTTTTTGTCTTGTTTCTATAACATGAAGTGATGAACAAAGAATATTGTGGAATAGAATTTAAATAAAAATTATAAATAAATTTTTCTCTAATTTGCTTTTGTTGTTGTTTGCTTGTTTTTTTATTCTAGAACCTTTGCCATCACAACACTTTGGCTTCCTTTGCACTCAAAGCGCGAAATCAACTTGACACTAGAACAACTGGAAAATGTTTTAAGTGTCAAAGAAAGAAGACGCTTGCAGCATATTTTAAAATATGGCATTAGTGCGAAATGAATACAAAACTCAACACTCAATTCAACACAATCCAAATCTCCCACCCACAGGACCTAAAATTTTAAGCTGGTAACCACGCAAAATGTGGAGGGAGAACACTACACTGTGGAGTGAGACCAATACTTGTTGAAAATAAATCTGTAACTCTTAAAAGACTAAATTATTATAAAAAAATTATTGTTATTGAAATATAGAAAATTTGAAATTCAGTTCCCGGTCTAAATGAAAAGTTATGGTTGAAGGACTAAAAGAACAGTGTTTTATTTGAAAAGTGAAATCAATATGAATCTGCAATTTTCTTATGGCTGGACCTATTTCAATGAAATTTCATACAGTGATAGTAAAAATTTAATGATTGAATAGTGAAGGAAGCGAACTCTCTAAGAACAGAGATAAAGAAGTCACCGTGTAACACTGTTCCATAATAAAATATTCACTTTTAATGATAACTCTGTAAATCTTATCCAGACATGGAGGAGGTACATAAAACTTCATTTTATTAAGAATGTTACCTATATTTCCTGAAATGTATTTTTGACCATATTCCCTACTCATTCATGCACTTAAACATCTGAACCTAAACGCTGGTATGGAAGCTATCTCCCTGGCTATCAAGTCTGCCGGTAATCAATGCAACATCACTAATAGTGACTTTCTAGGGACAGTAAGAGCCGAATTCCGTATGATCCTATTAAAAACAATAATTGGTTGATTTCTCTAGAGATTTTCGCCACAAAATGGTACTGCACATATGTGCCTTAAAACCATGTCAAAGATCCATTTGGAGTTTCTTGGAATTTCTCAAAAATTCGTTTGTACAGGTACAGAGCAATGCCTACTTTGGCAACAACATGCTCACAGAAAAATATTTGTATATCTTTGTAAAGAGTTTGCAACTCAAGCTCCATTCACTGAAACGTTATGCAGGCGCTGTGATGTAGTTTTAGAAATTTACCAGATTCTGCAATCTGCACATTATTGTCATATACTGCTTCCCTGAACTTCTGAGAATCTTTGCGACATTCCAAAGGAAAGGAGAGATCATTCTCTTGAAAAGGGAATGATCTCTGAAGTGAAATTCTTGAACTGAAATTATTGTAAAAAACATTTTAAAATTTTTATCTTTGGCTCTCATTACCATTTCCCCAAATCAATTTATCAGCCATAAATCTCACAATAACGATATTATCATGATATATAAAGTAACTAAAGATGAAGCAAGCAGAAATAATTGAAACAATTCTACGTGGGTAGAATTCATGCTTACGTGATGGTGTGGGTCCACCTTAACCGACCTGTTATAAAATTTCATTTGAGTTTGTCTATTCGTTCGAAAGTTACAGATTTATTTCTATTTCATCTTTTATTACTTATCCAATTTAAACGCTCCTCTCACCTTTGAAGTCTTAAACTAAATCTAATCAGCTAATACCAAGTTACAAATTTCTTTCCAAAATTTCCCAATTCAGTCCCACTGTAGAAAATCTCTTAGCATTTTATTCCAACAGCTTGTTGTTATCTGAAGTGCTTTTCGTATCTGTGCTACAGCTATTGCTGTTGTTTCTGTTGCTCTGCTATAGTTGCTCTGCTGTAGTCTAGTGTAATAAGAAGCCCAAAATGAAAATATCAACAGCTACAACAAAGTGTTAACAATATTTGTGTATCGTGTTGTATAAACGACAACAATAACAACTCTGCCACTATCAAACAACAACCAGCAAGTACTTAATGTTTTTGGTTGTTGTTCTTGTTGAATTTTTGTTTTCTTGTGTTTTTTATTTGTAAATAATTTTAAGTGGAAATACGAAACAGTTTATCAAGTGTAAAAATAAAAATAAAAATGAAAATAGAAACAATAAAGCAAAATGCTACAATTGCAACTTGTGAATGTTGTAAAAAAAAATTAAGTAGATTTTTCTTTATTTTTTCTTTATTTCATCCGAAATTTTTGAAAAAAAAAAAAATTAATGAAATAAAGTAAATCAATTTTCGAATCGTTATTTTAGACAAATTAATTGAGGAATGTAACTGTAATTAATAATGAGATATTTTTATTGTTTATTAATTAAGCGGTGCAAATTGAAATAAATAATCCGTGAGGTATAAATTTTTTATAAATTTTCTGAATTAATTTAAAATTATATCCATTATTCTATTATTAAGGTTAGATTTGAACAATTAAAGTTATAGTCGGTCAAGCTTTACTTTTCAATACCCTACCTCACATTGTTGGTTATTAATAGTAGCTATCAAAAATTAAATGATCGACCCTCGTATAAATATATTTTATAATTTGTGCTTAAGAGTGCAGTACATTATAGGTACTAATATATGTATGATTTGTGCGCTTTAAAAGGACTTATCTAGAGGGATAGAATGGGAGTTAGATGGAATATGTACCGACCTTCGGTAAAATTTCGCTCATCTTAGTTTGACCATATTTTATCGTAATACTTGCGTATTTATGAGATTAAAACCCTTCAAAGTGTTTTTTTTAAGGGAGTATATGGGACCTATGATAAATAAAGGCTCGATCCTCTGATAATATGATTAATTTGGGAAAATTTTTTATAAAATCGTTTTACATTCTTTTAGACTTTTATGATCTTAAAACCCCATTCCAGGAGGAATATTTGTATGGGGCGAAATAATGGACCCATCATCACTAATTTAATAGGCATCGTCCCTAGGTCGATGTTTCGTCGAGGTATCTCAAAAATTGCAACCTGCATTTGTAAAAAATTTTATATGGAGAGCCAGCTAGCCAGACGGATGGACATCGGTAAATCTGGGTCAAAAGGAATACTTATAAAAGTTATAAAAAATAAAGTGCTGGTAGTAATATTTTTCTATGCGTTACAAACTTAAGCATAAACGCATTTTACCCCATTCACCTACAGTGGTGTAGGTATAAAAATTAACACACTTTAAAAGTGTCAAAAAACTGTCTGCAAAAATATTTAAATATGGAATTTCTTATCAGGTTTTTACAGTTCTTTTTCTTTTATAAATGAAGTATAATTTCTAAGGAATAAGAAACTGTTCCTTTAAAAATTACTGCCTTTAAAGTCTCTAGTGATCTCATAATTGGATGTGAAAAGTGGTTAAAAGGCAAGTTTCAAAGCACTGGAACATTTCAATTATTTTAAGAGTCAATGCGTTAAGGATAACGATTCTATTTGATATTCTGCAATTAAAAAAGACCCGAGTTAAAATCATCCACAGGCTTGTTGAAGTAGGTAACTGTGCAGGTTAAAAGTAGTATTTTTAATTTTGTACAAATGGAGTAGCATTTCCATGGGAAAGATCACTTGAATCCAACCCAAATTTGCCAATTGTCCGAGAAAATAATCCCGAGCTAATTTCATAATAATGAGAACGAAAATTCTGTAATTTTTAGAAAACACACAGTAAACTTAATTGTAGTGTCGGAAATTTATGTCTCTGCTCTTTCTAGAAAGTGAAATTATAAGATATGTGAATACGGCTGTTTTCCTAGACACTCGTGTAAAATATTTAACACACTTATGACAGTTTCATTGAACACTGAACCTACAGTCCTTTTTCGTTGGGAAAGGTCCTCCTTTAGTATTTATGATCAACAGTTTCAGATAATGTTACTTTCAATCCACTGTATAAGCTAATTCAGGTTT
>PYHX02000158.1:48390879-48438526 GCA_004302925.2 Cochliomyia hominivorax
TATGCAAGCTAATGCAAAAGTTGGTAACAATTTTGCAACATCCTCATTTTTGAAATGACATTCTATCGAGTTTCACAACGAACGAAAATCTAAAATGCTTATTTAACACATTTATAAAAACACGTCATCTGATATGTGAACAGGAAGGCTCTGGATAAGTCATGTTAATGTTCAATATTTAATAAGAAAGGATCACATGCATATTAGATAATAAAGGATCATATATTTCTTCATCATAGACTAGTACAAATGGGCGCAAGTGAGCATAGAAGAAAAATGAAAGACTTTGGGAATTTAGGTCGCAACTGGGCACAACGCTTCTCTTCAAGAAGTTATTAGATTGGCAAATATATAAAGAATAATTCTTTAATAGAAAATTAAGTGATACAAATTTGGGACTATTCCTTCCATTAAATGTTAATCTATATAAAAAAACATCATATAATCCACAAACCAATACACAGGCATTAAAATAGAGTAATAAGTTAAAACGTTTTCATAGAAATAATTAGCAATAGAGACGATATTAATCAAGTGTTGAAATATTCAAGAATTCTTTGAAAATATGATGAACCGTCAACCGAGGTACGCTTTCTGTCAAAAATACCCGTGGGAACTTTTGATGTAACATAACAAATTGGGTCACATATGAATTAATGATAAGTGACGTTTATAGCCGATTTCGCATATCGAAATTAATTTAAAAAGGCCAGCGACAAGCTAGTGCTCTGTATTAGAATTTATAAAGTATCTTTGCTAATTACAATACATTACTGGAACTGTCCACCAGAGTTGACACTTTAATTCTCCGTCACGAATTTGGATAGGTTGCAAGATCCTATTAACACAGTTTGGAAAACAATGCATGATGGATTATTTATTAACCTCAAAACTAGAGCAGTTCAATGGAAGCGGAATCTAAACGCTACCAAAAGTTGGCTTACGGTCGACAATATTAAGAATAATAGTTCTATGTTACTAACCGTTGGGTCTTCAATGAGTGAAAGTATGTGACTGGAACGTCACAGCTTCTATGATTCGATTTCTTTTACATCTTACTAACTGATATCGATTTATATTTATTCCAAAAATATAGTTTATAAGCAAAATTCTTATTATAACTATTAATGTATTATTACCGTATACATTCCAAAATTTTCTTAAATCTTTAATCAATATAAAACCCAAATATTCCCCTTTTCATTTATTTAAGTCACCAATCCGAAAAATTCCATAACTTCAAAAAAAATCTCACATAAATACTCTCATGAATTTGGTTATAAATTGTAATATTAAATTTTTGTAAACTGATTTATGACTCTTGTTGAACAACCCAAACAAAGTGTCATCAATAATTGGTAGACATATGTGCGTGACAATTTCTATAAACACATGTTTGTGTATAAACATACGTACATATGTATATGTGTACTTGTATATTGAAGTATAAATTTTACTGCACTCACCAATATTTGTTAGGATTTTTCATATACCCTTAAAATACAAATATACCCACACATACAAAGGAAATATTTATATTCACATGTATTTACACCAACACATACTGTTTGTAATACGAAAATTCTATATTATAAATTTACAAAATGTAATAATTTTTGCAGGAGAAAAAAAGCCAAAAGCAAAAATTGTGCCACGTCTGGAGGAAAATCTTAAAGTGTGAAATATAAAATTTATGTTTTATGGCAGCGCAAAAATTCTATTAAATTATTTTTAAGAGAAAATAGTTTGAAATACATATTTTTCATTTTACCTAATTTATGAAGTTTTGAAATATTATGGATTGAAATAAAAACAAGTAAAATGCTATATTCGACTGTGCCGAATCATAAATAATCTTCATCACTATATTGAGGACAATTATCTAAAAATTATTAAAAGACATTTATTCATAAATAGTTTTATAAGTTCAAAACTGTTTTCCGGGAATGGAAAACTGTTTTGGCACATATGAGGATGTTTACTGAAGAAGTCAGGAAACATCCTCACATGTTATACTTCGTAATACCATACACCATATTGAATGGTCAGCGCATAATTTGCTTTTCTTTATTATTCTTATGTGTGCAATAGATTATTATGTTTCTTACATTTGAAAAAAATATGATCCGACCCTCGTATAATATTTGCACAATGGATTTGACTTATATATATGTTAATTAATTTTGACTTAAAGATATCTTCATTTAAATACCTACGTAAAAGTGCGATTTGCGAGTAGGAAAGTAATATTTGGAAGGATGAATGTAAGAGGCCAATAATTCGAAGCCTATTGGTCATTGTGCCAAAATGATACAAAGTGCCAAATTTCAAGACTGCGTCCTGTACTTTACGAAAAAGTTTTACTTGGACAGCCAGCTTAATGGTGTTGTGTTAGGTGTATTTTTTCTTTCCGTTACAAACATCTGCACAAAACTATGGTGGTGTAGGGTATGAATAGATTCACATTGAATTTTTAGTAAATAAAACTATTTTATCACACACCTTTTTGTAGACACTACGATGTATATATATTATTGTATCAAATCAAAAACTGAGTCGATTTAGCTATGAGCCCTTGTCTGTCTGTTAGACACATTCTCACGTCTAGAATTATTGTCCGAATTCAATAAAATTGGCCCACATCGTTTGCTGTTATCCTAAGCAGTTTGCTATTTAAAACCAGCTATACCGGTTTATAAGCAAGGAAGTTATAAACCGATATCTGGAACAACCCAAAAATTCCGAAAAAAATCTCTTGTAATTTCTTCTAAAGATGTAATTGGACTTAAATAAAATTTTAATTTTAGCATGCAATTTTACGCGCTCCATCATCGTACAAAAGATCATCAAATCTGATTAACCGGAAAAAAGTTACAGGCAAAATTTTGATACACCCCAAACTCTTTGTGTCATTAATTGACCCAGCTCCCATATAAGTCCCCTTACCGGAATAAGATTTATAGCTTATTAAACTCTTAAATTTGAACCAATTCTTTTGAAATTTGGCACAATTAACTTTCTGACAATTTAAATATATGTTATAAAATTTATTATATGGGTTCATATTTTGATATAGCTCCCATATAACCAGAGAACCAGTTTGAGCTTATAAAACAATCGAATAAAGACTAATTCCAGAACTCTGTACAATGCATTTTTTAACTAATTTTAATGTATATTTTTTATTAGAGCAATCTCGGTCCACATTTAGATGTAGCTCCCATATCAGGCCCTTCACCGAAAACAGTTTTCAGCTTATAAAACGAGTACATAAAGTCCAATTCTATTGAAATTCGATACAATTTTTTTGCTAACTGTTTTCAAGATATTATATTTATTTGCCTTTTATCGGTCCATATTTTCCTATAGCTCCCTTATAAAGGGCTTTCCCGGAAAACGAGTTTGAGTTTATAAAACATTTAAAAAAGATCAATTCCATTAAAATTTAGCACAATGATTTTTCTAACAATAATCAAAGTATTTTAAAAATATAAAAATCTTGGTCCAAATTTTGCTGTAGCTCTCATATAAGAACCCTTCCCGGAAAACAGTTTTGAATTTTATGACTCATTAAGTGTTTCTGTGTTATAAACTATATACATTTATGATTGTATGTGTGTATATGTATATCTACGGAATCTAACGTATTAACTTCACACGAATTTGAGGTGAAGGATATTGAAGATTCGGCATAGCCGAATATAGCATTCTTACATGTTAATAATTACTTTTTCGATCATTCAGATTTGTTGACTCTAACCAAACATATGTGAAAATAATAAAAATTAAAATTACGTCTAACTGTAAAATATGGCATAATGAATTTTTTTCATTTTGTTGCTGGATACTGCTGTCTCTATTCCATCATCTCCAGCATTGAAACCTCTTTTAAAATATTTAAACTTTGTAGTTTTCAATTTTTATTTTAAGAGAATTTCAAAATTAAAAATTCATCTAAAAGCCAAAATTTTTTGAAAATCAAATAAATTATGTACATCAATGTTGGGGTAAAACTTTTGTTTTGATAAAAACTAAGAAAAATTCCTGTTATAACAGAAAATTACAACTAAATCTACCAGATTCACTTTTAGCTAACAATTGTAAAGCTAATAAACGGAATATTTTTGGCTCTCAGCTATTCGGAGCAAAAATTCAAATTAACAAATTTCTCCTCCGAAAAAAGCACTAAAAAAAGAGAAAGTTTGAAGAATGAACTTTCAATGTAAAAAATATATAATATAATTTGTGTGAAAATGAAAACAAATAATAGAACAACGAAATTGTTGTTTTTGTATTTCAGAATATTTTTATTTTCATTTAAAACATAACAAGTAAGAATGCTATACTCGGCTGTGCCGAATCCTTAATACTCTCCACAACTAACATGAAAAAATTAGCATGAGATGAATATATTGCACCAAAAACAAATATTATTCATAAGCTTAAATGCCAAGTACGGAGAAATGTCTTCTATAGGAACTACAGTGAAATATGTTAACGTAATCATAAAAAAAATATATATAAATATTGATAACGAGCTTATAACGCTCGATTTTATTAAAAAAAATAATGTTATTGGAAGAATTTCTCTACATCAAAAAATTGTATATGTATATTGAATGTCTGAATTTCAATGAATTATTCCGTGGCATTATAAAGGTGTCATAACCAAAAATGGCCCAATAATTGTCAAACTAGATTTATATGCTAAAGACAGTTTAAAAATTTGGATCAACTTTAAAACCACTTTTATGCGCTGAATTCCAATAGATTTGTTTTAAACTTTAAGTCTTATAAATTTAAAGTTGTTTTCGGATGAGTGATTTAAGGCAGTTGTAACAAAATTTGGATCGATATTCGTCAAGAAAGTACCATATACAGTTGAAAAATAATCGTGGTGACTTGAAATTTAATTTGTTCATATAAGAATTTCATAAATTCCAACCCGTTTTCCGGGAATTGTAGTTATATGGGAGCTATAGCGAAATATGTGCCGATATTGGTCATATTAATAATATATAGTAAAACAGTTAGAAAAATAATTGTGTCGAATTCCAATAGAATTGGTCTTTATTTAAAAAAAAAACTGTTTTCGGAAAAGAACGTTATATTTGATATATATCATATGGACCGATATTAATAAAAAACATATATTTATTATGATTAAGAAATTAATTGTGTCAATCTATTTAATATAATCGATTCATATTTAGGAATTTTATAAGCTATAAACCATATTCCGGAAAGGGGCCTTATATGGGAACGAGGTCAAATAATGAACCCAGCACAATGTAGTTTCTTTAGGTTTATTATTGTATCAAAGTTAATATTTATGGTTTTGGTATATATCCAAATGTTGCATATTTCAACCTATAACTTTTTTCTATTGATCACATTTCGATGATAAAAATTATATAACTGTATGTTCAAATCCAGTTACTTTTTGTTGAAAAATTAGAAAAGTTCTTTTTCAGAATTTTAAACTTATCTCAGATTTGGGGCTATAACTTTTTTGCAATGAACCAATATAGTTGCCATAGATGATTAAGACAATTGCAAACAATATTTTTCATTTAATTCGGACAAATATTCTGGGCGTAGAAATGCTTCCAACCAGCGTTACCGTTGAGATTTTTCGAAAAGTCGCACAAAAAGGTGATTTTGAAAAATAAAGTCGCACCTAAAAATTTAAAAAATTTATGTAACAAAGGTCGCAACAGGTTAAATTTTCCAAAAATTTACACATTTTGAATAGATTTAAATTATAAATGATTCATAGAAGTATCGCGAATGAATTTTTAAATTCTTTCGTTCCAAATTTTATTTTAGTCTTCCATAATTTATATACAATTTATTGATATGTCCTTTGTTAAGCGAAATTAATGAAATTTCATGAAATTTATCCGAAAATGTTCACATGCAGTTGAAAAAGTCGCACCAATGGTAACACTGCTGTCAACAGACAAGCGGGCATAGCTAAATCGATTCATGTTTCATGCAAGTATATATACTTTATGAGGTGTGAGATGATTCCTTCTTGGTGTTACAAATAGAATGATAAAGTTAATATACTGTCATCATCACTTTTGTTGGTGTAGGGTATAAAAAATACAAACAAAAACTGCAGCTAATTTTACAGCTGAAACAGGTTAGCAAAAGCTCAGGTATTTAGATTACTTTAGCAATTTGGCCAACATTTTGTTAGCAAAAGAAAAAACAAAAAACTAAAATTGTTACAACAAAATTTAATTGTTTTTGGAATAATTAAAGTGTAAAAACTGTTCACTTTTTCAACTGGTCGTTATTGAAAAGAATTTTAGTAAAAAATATTTAAAGAATTTTTCTTTAAAACGAAAAAAGCAAAAATAATTCAACTAATTATTGTATTAACATTATAAAGAACCATTTTTATTATTTCATTATATTCATTTTAAAAAGTTTTATTTTCTTTAAAATAGAGTCCTTTCACACAAATGAAAATGTTTCAGTTGAAATTTTCAAAACAATTATATTTCTAGACCATTAAATTCAACACTTGAATGCAAATACAATGGAGTTTTTAACCCTTTTCTTTTGAGAAATGGAGAAAAAAAGATGAAAATTAATTTACGCATTACTTGACACACGCCTAAAAGTGTGCACTGCAAGTGACATTTATTTCAAACCCACAAAAGAAAGGCACAGAATTATTATAAGGAGGGAGAAGAATATAAAGAAACAAGGACAACAGCTAATGTAAAACAATTTCTAAAATCCTGTGGAAAAAAATGGGCCACAATTGTTTTATAAGCCAATCATCTATTCATCCAAAACAACAAACACACCAAAAAAATGGACAGAAGAAAACAAAAAACAGCAAAATTGAAAAACGTCTGTTATACACTGAACAAAAAAATATTGAGCAGTAGCTGTTTTGACGTCCTTTTTAGTGAAACGTAATGTTATTGATATATAAAAATGTAAAATTTGCTTTGTATGGGGATTGCCTCTCTCCCTGATCCCATTTTCTGCCTGTCATACATATTGTCCAGTAAAATAGTTACTTAAGAGAATGATTAAGACCAAATTCTTAAGATCTTGCTGTAATAGTAATAATCTGTATATGTTTGCCAATTAAAATTGCATTGCTATGAGGTGCCACTCCCTCTTATCCTATTAGTGGGGTTAAAATGTTCCTAGATAAAGTAAATGTGTTAAGATCTTAAAACTCTCACTTTAATAGTACTTAAATATTTTGTAAATAACCTTTGGGGACTAATTCTCTTCCTGATCCTATTCGTTCTACATTTTGCCCAGTAACTGTTCATTGATAAAGCTTTTCGGATGAAATTTTAATATATTCACTTGAAAAATTCTTTAAATATGCAATAATTGATATTTGCTTCGTATGGAGACTACCAACTCCCTGATCCTATCCGTCCTTAAATGCCTCAGATATCGCTCTTTAATTTTTTTATATACTGAGTAAAGTTTTTTTGGATTTCAACAAAAAACTTGATGCAAGAATATATATACCTGATGAGGTCTAATATGATTCTTTTTTAGTGTTACACACGGAATGGCAAAGTTAATATATCCTCTTCCTTACTTGTGTTGGTGGAGGGTTTAAAAAGAAAGAGTTATAGAGTCTCCTAGGAGAACATTTTGCATTTTGCAAGTAAAGTTGCAAAAATGGTAACACTGCAGATAAGTTTTCACAATTCACAGAAAATGAGAATTCTAAGGAAAAGCCTTATCGTTTCATTCAAACCCATACATATATCCCATATTAGCGGTCGTTGCATCCGCTAGGATCCATATCCATAAGATTCTGAAAATAGGACAGTGGCAGAAAAGAAAACTTCTATAAAAATCATTTGAAAAAAGGAACCATTTGATGATACTGATAAGGATACTGCAGAAATTTTATCCTTCAATAGGAATCTCGAGAGCAATAATGTTGTCCTAGCCCCGTACAGTTTCGCTCATATAATTCTTGCACAATGATTCCAACTCTGCTCCGATAAAATATAGAGCATATATTATATATTGTAAAAGGCAACCCACATAGACGATCAATATCCTCATCAATTACATTCACTTCATTTCGTCAAGCACCGGTTTTCCGATTACTCTAATCATTCCGATATCAATGCACCCATTCCATTTCCAGCTAAGTGTTAGCTCCATAGATTTTCATAGAGTGTCCATCTTCTTAAGCAATCCGTTCAATGTTTAATTACATAGTAAAATTGGAAGTACACCTGTCAAGGAATAATTATTAATGCGCGCCTCATAGTTGTGCCGTTACTCATAATCGATCCTAGGATTACCTGGGATGTATATACTGATCCTTTTAAATTGATTTCTGTTACCCATAGTTTTTCGTTGAGTGTATCAACAAAATTTACAAGGTCTTGGGACAATTTTGCTTTTACAACATTTTTCTTTAAGAATCTTATATAAACTGTTGAAAATCTTTTACTGTCCTTAAGTGAAATCAAGAAAACATATTTACATTTTAAAATCTTAAAAAAACTTTTACTTTAAACTGACAATTTTAAAGAATCAAAAAAAAACTGTTAATTATTTTTAAGTAAAAATGTTACTCACGAATTCCCCTGAGAGTACAATTCCACCATTCCATTACAAAATATTCATATCCATTTGATTATTTTCTTTAAAAACATTTATTTTCATTAGGTCAATTGTTTAATATTTCACATTTCCTATGGTACCTTTTAGTTGTTGTTGTTTTTTTTTTTATTATGTGAAATTTGTGTCATTGCAAAATGTCAAATGTTATTTGATGTTAAAACTAATAAATTTGTACAAGCGTTTATATGTTAAAAAATGTTTGCTTGAATTGTTGTGTAAATTTCACTATATTTTTTTAATTTTTTTTTTTTTTGGATTTTTATACTTTTGTTTACCTCAACTCAACTGTCTCCTGCCAATTTCATGTCAAATATTGTAATTTAAAACACGTGACCTCTTACCGATGTAGGTTACGAGTATTTTACAATTTTACTCACTCTAATGTAATGAGAAACAAAAGCAGAATAACAAAGAAATGTAAAGAATGATGGGCGTATTATTCAAATATTCAATATGACATTAGTTTTAAAATTGGCAATTGACAGTCAATAAAATTGAAGAGAAGAAAGAGTAAATGAAAGAGGACGAACGCTGCTTGTCTATTAAAGATAAATTAAAGTTTACATAAAGTTTTTTTTTTCTAGAAATGTCATAACAAAGAGTATGTACAGCCGAGATCAAAATAATAGCACCACATGCATACGTCTTTTTTAATAAGCCATACGAGCCATTTAAATAAAATTAATATTGAGTTAGAAAGATAACGAAGAAGAAACAAAAAAGTTTCTATTAATTATCTTTCTTTACATTAATTTTTTTTCAGAAGAATTTATTAAACCTTACATGAAATAAATAGCACCACGCACTATATATAATAGCACCACGCACTATATATAGCACTATAGCAAAAAGCCAAAACATAAAAATGGTTGTTTATTTTTTTAGTGATATTTTATCGAATTGAGCTTTCAATTAATTCTTAGCATTTTATAGTACTTCCTTTGTTAGTCATAACAGTCGAACATCACCTTCCCATTGAAGTTACTGCATTCTGGTACTCGTGCAACTGGGGAAGCCATTATATTACAGTGACCTCATTATAATGAAACCACGTTTTTGATTTCGGTGGTATGTTTCGAGTTATTGCCTTGTTGCATGGCCCCAAATAGAGACATTTCTCTCTTTTATTTTACGGTAGCACTTCTTCATTAAAAAATAGATTTAATACGGTAAATTGTTCCAACACCATAGTACGAAAAGCATTTCCATACCGTAACACTAGAAACGTCGTATTTGAAAATTTTCGTTGAAAAATTTTAATTATATTTCATTCAAGGAGGCCTCGTTAGACATAAAATTATTTTAGACTCATTGGCTCCCCTTTTTTTATATGCCAAAACAAGCAAATTTTAACAAACTTTAATCTATTTGAGACGTGCGAAGCTGGTAAGAGGGGAACTTTTCAAAATCTATGAGCTTTCAAATAATATTCTCTCAGCCTTTTGATATAGTTTCAACACTCATTGACAGGTTTAATTATTATTTGACAACCGCGGCTGAGATAAATGTGACCTTTTTTATTTGAAGTATTATACGATGAACTATTAAAGGTGTCGCCGACTACAAAATTGTGGATAAAAATATTTATGAACAAAAACACAAATTAGCAACGAAGATGTTATATTTGAGTGGTGCTATTATTTTGACTGCAGCTGTTCATAGAATACTTTTTTAGAGAATAATGGAAATTTATTTTTACATCAAAGACCTCATTTTCAGTAAATTTAAAAATCGTCAATTCAACTGTAACTTACCGAAATATTAGACTTAAGCATTTTATGTCTACAGTTTTCAGAATCCTACACTCCCTACAATATACTGTATCAAATTGTTATTTTTTAGTTAAAAGTTGTACTGACTTCCTTGAAAATGCTAAGTTGCAAGTATTGTCAGCTATAAGATTCTACACTGATTTGATTGTTTTTTACTCTAATAATCATTCTAATTGGTTCCGACTTAAAGCCACTGTAACTCATTTTTGTACAGTCGCCTTAACAAAATGGTTACCTTTGCAATCAAAGAGACCATGCGAGGGTTGACAAAGTATCTTCCTGAGCCAGATTGGAATCTGTAACATCAACTTAACGGCTAACATTTTTAAACGTACTTTGATACTCTTAAAATAGAAGAGAGGCTGTGGTGTTAATTAATAGCCTTTTTTTGTAAAATATCACTTAAACATACTAAAGTTGCAGAATACCACAGACGCCAGCCTATAAGCGCCAATCGTCATTCATATGTTCAGAAATGTCATAGTACTGTTCCAATAAATTGCTTTCCAATTTTCCATTCCACTCTTCCTCTTACTGAATTTTACAGAACCCATGTAACCATTTTGGCGACCTCTCACCCTTTGCAAAAATAGCTCAGCCAATTCTAATGAAATTTAGACCCTATTTTTTATAATCATCTCAAATTTCTATTTAAAACCGACGATGTCGGTTAAGATTGAAAAGTTATATCTAAGCAAACATAAAAATTCGGACGTAAATCTTTCTAAAATTTGCGGTAAAAACTAGTTGGCATTTAACAGAATAAAATTAGCTACAAGTACATTATTATCGTAACTAAAACCGTCAAAATGTAATCAGCAGAATAAAGGTTATACGGTAAAGTAAGCAAAATTTCGATACATCCTAAAAATAAGTGTGTCATACTGGTCGCAATTTTAAAGATAAATTTCTTTAATTCGCACACACATATTTATTTTGATATAATATACCAAAAAAAAAAATAAATCCCCTAAATAGGGATCAATCTTATTAAAAGTATACACTATAATTCCAGCAAACTTTATACATGTTACTAAATTGGCGAATAATGTCCACATTTTGCTATATTTCCCACATAAGACTTCTTCCCGGTTTGACAAAATAATTATTTTTATTCTCTTCGCTGAAAATGTGTTATTAATCATTTTAGTATAAACCAAATTACTATACATAACTTATTTCATTGGGTATATCTCTAATATAAGGCCCCTTCTGGAATAGGGTTTTAAGCTTTTATATGTAGAACATTTCTAAGTTCAATACAAATATTTCAATGTTTCAAATATATGTTACTAATTAAAAAACCATCGGTCCATATTTTGCATCGGTCCATATTTTACAGTGTTATATTATATTGCCCATTACATGGAAAATTCATTTTTTAAAAATTATTATACCCTACACCACCATAGGTGGTTAATGTATAATGCATTTGTTCAGGAGTTTATAACCTTGTAGGAAAACTATGCTACCACCACTTGGAAGTATATCGTTCTACGCAAAGGGCCTTTCTGTCCACATTAACCTTTTAAACAGGTCATGGTTTTATAAATATCTTGATGTATAATGCATTTGTTCAGGAGTTTATAACCTTGTAGGAAAACTATGCTACCACCACTTGGAAGTATATCGTTCTACGCAAAGGGCCTTTCTGTCCACATTAACCTTTTAAACAGGTCATGGTTTTATAAATATCTTGATGAAATTTGAAACGTGTTATTATTTTGAATCAAGGACAATGTATGTCGAGATTAGTGATAGCGGGTTCATTATTTCACCTAACCAACATAAAATGTTTTCCCTGAAAGAGATTTAAGGTTATAAAAAATAAATATAAAACAATTTTAACGAAACTTTAAGTCTTATAACGTTCTAAAATTATACGAAGATTCCATTATGTCTCACAGCTTTCACATAACAGCTGCTTTCGAGATCCAAAAATCTCACATATGTATTGGTATTGTAATTAAATTCTAGTTTCAGTGTTAAATTTTATATAAATTCTGATGTCTGTAGCAATATTCTTTTTATCACCATATCTGATCTATGTGCACGACTTGTTGCTAAATGTTGTCAAACTTTCTTACGGAGAAGTTGAAGTGTCTGGTACTATTTGAATAAACGCTTTTCATTTATATGATAAGTTCCTAATTTGTCCTAGTTTTCATTTCCTATCTTTGCATATATATCGCCCATTAATATATATATATATATATATATATATATATATATATATATATATATATATATATATATATATATATATATATATATATATATATATATATATATATATATATATATATATATATATATATATATATATATATATATATATATATATATATATATATTCCTTTTAATCCCATACCATACTAATAACAATTTCCCTTCCTATTTAAGAAACAAAAAATATCTGCTTAATTTTCAATCTCAAATAAAGGCTTAAATCTTCAATTTTGCACTATTCAAAGAAAAGAAAAACTTAATTTCATTATGCAAACTACCACCACACATGGTAAATGTCTACACATAAATAACCCAACTAATCGCCCTTCAACTTCGAAAGAAAAAAGATAACAATGAAAAACAATAGAACCAAAAAAATTTTTCGGACATCAAGAGTTAAAAATGATAACAGTAAAGAAGCCAGAAGACCATTAAACCCAAGAAAATGGAAAATGTACAAAGAAAATTCTTTAAAATCTACAATCCAATAAAGCAAAATGCTGCCACATGTATTTATGAACGTCTGTTTTAAGCAAATATGCAATAACGAATGGAAACAGACAACAATGGATTTAATTTTTCCAGAAACTCTCCTTTTTTTTAACTAGAAAGAAAAAATATAAAGAAAAATTGTTGAAGGTCATAAAATCCCTTCTGATTCACATGTTGTGATGAATTAAGAGTGAGTCTAGTGATGGCAATACAAACAAAACTGGTGTGTGATAAATTGTAGTCCTTAGTGTTGCTGACATGTGTCGGAAACATAGTTTTTTTTAAGCTTTAGTTCTAGTTCTGGTTAAATTGTGTGTCAGAGTCTCTTTTTTCTTTTTTATATTAAAAAAATAAATTGTTTAAACTGGTTATAAATCCCCAGGAAAATAATGTCTTTAAGGGTGTTAATAATAATAAAAAAATATTTAATATTAATTTTTAAACAAAAAAATGTATTAAAAGATAGATGTGATAGAATACATATGAATATAGAACAAACACGTTCTTGCATGTCAAGTTGCAGTCATTAAGAAAAAGAAGGGAAAAAAGCAATGTAAATATGTCAAAGTATGTGAATTTTCCCTTAACTATATAGAATCGCATACTTATTTTTTTTTTGTTTTTTGTTTTAACAAAAGACACCAAATAACAGCAGCATCATCACAACAGCAGCAACACGTCTAACTGACATTGACAGCAGGCTTTATCGTACATTTTTTTCATTTTACTTTCTATTTTATGGTACATTAGGAAACAGGGGCAATAATATTAGTGCTGGCGTAAAAATATGTATGTGGATCATTCATCTATTTGTCTACAAAATGAAGGCTAAAATAATTTTATTTTTAGATTTTTATCTCCCTTGTTTTTCTAATTTAGATATTTTGTCTTTCTAATGCTCCATAAACTTTAAGGAACAGTGGGATGAGATGTAAAAAACATTGATTTAAAATAATTTATAGAGAATTTACTTTCAAGATCTAAAAAGAACTTGGACAAACTACAGTTTTTTCTTTTCTTAATATTTTAGCTGTCACTTAAGAAATGCGAGTATCTACGCAAAATCTTAATTAATCTCAGAGATACGACTCACTTTGTGTGGTAATTATACCAAACTAACTTCCTTCACTCAATTTCTTTCTATAATATTAGGACACTGTATATTTTTTAATAACAGAATAAGGCATTATTCAAAATATTATTCACGTTTTCATTTTTTAGATGCCATCGAAAGTACTGCTTCTATTTTGAGGTCAAAATGCATCAGCCCAGTTTCCATTATCTTGTTAAGAAAAAAAATTCTACATCAATTGAAAACAATAGTAATTTAGGAGTTTCTATCGGTAATGTAATGTGAATCAGTCAAAACGTTTTTTTTTTTTCCATTTTTCAAGAAATGTTCGACAAAGGATACCGATCGTTTTAAAAATGGAAGATTTTGGCTTCATGTCTCTTCAAATAGTCTTTGGTCGAATAATGTTTGTTCGTTTATATCTATCTCCAAAGGAATTAATTGTCCCCGTAAGAGATTACGTACTACAAAACATCCTTCTGATTAAACCAAAAACTGGACAGATAACATTGCGTCATTAACGTTGATTTGTGGGATTCAGTCAGGTTTCACACACAACTTATTTGTCTTTGTCCATTTATCTGTTGGAAACAATTTTACATCTAGAATAATCGTCGGATTTCAATGAAACTTATTGTTTGTTGTTGTCTTAAGCAGTTCTTTATTTAAAACCAGCTATAACGGTCCACTAGTATAAATGTAATAAAACGATATCTACGACTTGTTCAAAGTTCTGAATTTTCTCTTTTAAAATTTTCAAATAAAAAAAAGTAGGAAAACTATATTCGGCTGTGCCAAAAAATAAACTAGCAGTTTGGATATTTTGGTAACAATAGATTGGCTTCATTTGCGGCAACTGAATATCGCTTGCCACACCAAGAACTTTTGGAAATTTTTTGACTGTTTTTGGGTAATAAACTTTTTTCACTATTCCCTCGAGTATTAGCAACATAAAATTTTTGTTCATTATGCTGCAATAATATTTTTTTAGAAAACTTGACTTTAATTTCTCTGTTTTTGGCATCTAAATTTTTGGTCGGAACTTTCTGAACCGTGTTTATTTTTAAACATTTAACTTTTCTTACTAAATAGTTCGAGATGTGAGCTTTAGAAACATAGTATAGACCTAGACCATTCATTCTTTGTGAACCAAATTTTCTATCAACGGACAAATTCTCCCGGTACTGTTTAATAACATTGGAAAAAGTTTAAAGGCAGACCTTCTGAAGCGTTTTGTACGTTTTAAAAGTTTACTTCATCACAAAAAAATAAATGACGAAAACTTTTGTGTTTTTTTTAATAAAAAACGTGTGTAAAGAATTTTTCTATCCCAGTTCTTATGTCGAAATATTTTACTTTATTTCTAATATGGGTTTTTTCCGGAATGGCATCAAGCATTTTGAACGTATAATAAGTTTTCTGGTGCAAAATCTCTAACTCATGCGAATGTTTGCATAACGTAGGTGGTGGAGGGCATTTAAGTTTCACCACTTGCATTCTTACTTGCTTTAGTCCTAAATTTGTTTTTAAGTATACTAATTGACAATACTATTTTGAAACTAAATATAGATCTAGATTTATGATCCCTAATAAATTGATGAATGGAACCAGATCTCACAAAATACAAAACGAAAAGATTATGAATCAATGAAAGAAAAGAATTCACGTAATTTCGTAAGCCATTCAATTAGAAAATCAGTCTTCGATTTTTATCCCGATAATGCGTAATCCAATAGAAGTTTTCTTTGTTCTTTTTCATCATTTGATCAATTACACGTTAAGCGGTTTGTGTTACTAAGCAATATTATATAAGAAACACAAAATATATAATAATATATTCATTTTGAAATTACTTGATCCAATTGTGAATATTTGTATCACAATTTTGAAGGGGACAAAATAGAGAAAACAAATACAAGGGAGTATTGTATATAAAATTCAGTACTGCAATTGCTTAGAGGTAAGAGTTCTTAACGATCTCAGATCACAAACTATTTTAAACAGATTCGTGTATATCGCCATGTGTTTGTAAGCCCCCATACAAATCTTTCGCCGGAAATGGGGATTCAAGGTCACAAAAGTCCTTAATATTGAGCGATTTTAATGAAATTTAGCACAATTAAGTCTTATGATACTTCAAAACAATTTGTTGGACTATGCGAGTATCGGTGCAATACTTCTGATAGGTCTCATATATGATATATGACGATGTGCGAAAAATTATGAATATCGGCCCATAATTTCCTGTAATAATAATTTTCGGAATTATTTACCATGTCCTTAACACGAACCACTGTCATATTGATTATCTCAGGTTTAACAGAACAGAATCTCACAATCGGAATTCCACTGTTAATTTAATTATCCTTGTGAATTTTTAGTCTACATATGTATGTGTTTTTTTATTTGTTTGTTATTGGTTTTGATGTCAATAATACTTTCACACATACTTATGTAAACAATAATATCTCTGGGTTATATTTGGACCCAATTTTCTTTCTCTTTACCAGAAAAAATAATAAAAAAAAAAACTTTTAAAGCCAACACTGTAACGTAAATGCTATGTGTCACTGGTAAAATAGTATATGTGTCACATATACATTTGTTAATCATCTTTTTTTTTTCCTCTTGTTTTTGACATGTCATACGTTCCTATGTAGACTAAATGTCAAAAGTTCTGTGTTCACTGTCAATTTGACATACACATCAAGTTTTAAAATTTTACATACTTTTGGTTGTTACTTTTTTCATTTTTATAAAAAGCACCAATATCAACTCAAAAATCGTGTTATTATGTTAGTGATACTTTTTTTTAATAAAGTTATTGCAAATGTAGAAAGAACTTTTTCAATGCATTGCATATTTGGGAAAATGGTTATCATTTGCCTGGAAGCTTATTATAATCAGAAATATAATATTCTTGAGGGTAGAAATGTGTCAGCGTGACTAAAATTTTATTATTTTTATATCATCTTTTTAATATGCGGATGAACATTTTTTATTTAGGTGGTTCAGATTCCTTAATATAGAATAAAGTATATATTTCATGAGAATTTTTTTATTAAATTTTCTGATTGAAAAATACACTGATGCATATTCCATACGTTTTGATATCTGTGACCGACATGCGTAGTCGGGGTATGATTTGTTTGTGCTGAAGTGTGCAACATACATAACTCAGAATCATCTTCGGAGTTGATTCAATGATTATCGGTAATGAATTTTTTATGTATTAATATTATAAATTTGGGCCAAGAATGAAGCCTACTGAAAATGGTTATAGTAAGTTCAATATTCTAGGTAGCTTCCATAGAAATATAGTCCCGGAGTTGGGTTCTAAAAATTGCAAAAATTAAGATATTTTAATTAAATTTGGCCCAGATAAATGATTTGTCAATCAGTCCAAAAATGACCGTAGCTTTCAAAAACACCCACTTTAGAAAATTACTTAAATGTGCATAATTAATTTTAATTCATTGTGATGATATTTCATAGTCAAAAGATTTATATAACCAGAAAACACTCTAACAAAATTTTCTAGGAGCGGTTTATAATTTCCTATAGCCTTCATATAACCTCCACTTCCGAAAATCACCACAAATTACGTTAGTCTCTCATATATATGAAGAAAATATTTAAATAACATATAACAGTTTCAATGAGTGTCGGTCCATCATCAATTTGATGTTGATTGAAATCAAGTTTATGAAACTGACATATAGTTGACATATTGATATGTATATCAAACCATTGGAAATGCTTTCGAGAATTTTGCTATGGAAATCCAGAGAATTTGGTCCATAAATGGCGCAGATTTCAGACAAAAAATTTCTTTGGGGCTTTTTTTTTCGAATAATTTATAAGAGTTGAAAAATTAATTTTTTCATAGTCAGATTTCAATTAATCAGAATCGGACCATTAGTTCCTGAGTTACACGCAAAAACATATTTCCCGATATTTTGGACACCTAAAGACTTTGTTATAGTACTGATTGACTACAAATTTCTTCCTGAATTTAATCTTTTCATTTTAGTAAAATCGGTACATTAACCACCGAGATATGGTCAATTCTTTCTTTAAAAATTTAATTCCCATAATTGTCCAATGTGGCTGTTGTTGTTTGTAACTATTGCAAAACATTAAAATCGATTAACCCATTAGTTTCCGAGATAAGGGCAGATAACATCACTGTAATCGGTCCATTAGTTTCATTGTTATAATGCATTTTCCGACATTTTGAACCTCCTATGGAATATACGGTCTAAAATTGTGATGCAGAAAAGTAGTTAATTTTTGTCCAGAATTTTGGCTTTTTAAAATTACTAATTGGCCCATAATTACTCCTTTTTGTACTAGTATAGCCTATTTACATTACATAAAAAGTTACTTGCTTTTATAGGAATAAAGACCAGTGTATATGATTTAGTTTCACTATTAACATTAATTTGATTTGAACCACTTTTGTTGAAATTTGGTGCAATTTTTTTAAGATATCTTAAATCAATATATATAGACATGAATCTGTGTTCGTTTGTCGGAGACTTATAGACAGCCAAACTACTGGACCGATTTTGCTGAAATTTTCATAATTTCCCTGACGGATAGAAACAGGCGTAGAGGTAGCCTCCATACAAATAAGATGTTGATTATCGAATATCTAAGGAACCAATTCATTGAAAACTTTAAAATTTGGTTCCAATAACTTTTTAAAGGAATTATTTTACAAGATAAAATGTGGAGCGGATAGAATCAGGGAGAGAGGTAGCCAACATTCGAGGCAAATATTGATCATCGAATATTTAAAGAGCATTTTCAAATGTGGTACCAACCAATTTATCAAAGAATTTTTTACTAGACAAAATGAAGAACGTATAGAAATAATTATTCTCTCAAGAATTTGTTTTACTGATCAAAATAAAGGACGGGTATGATCAAGGGGAAAGATACTCCCATACAAGCAAATGTTAATTATCAAATATCTAAAGAATTGTAAAAGCGGAAGTTTTAAAATTGGTTTCAATTACTTTCGCAAGTATCTTTTTTATTGGCCAAAATATTGGACGGATAAAACCATGGGGAGGAGTACCAACCACTTTATAAGGGCGCCAAAGCGCACCAGTTCTTAGCTAGCATATGAATAAATTTTGACTTATTTATAATCTCACTTCCTCGAATAGTGTAATATCAATATATTTAACCAATTTAATGTGATTTGCGTCTCATAAAAGATATTAAACAAGCGGTGATGAGGGTATTAATCTTATTATTCACTGTGTAATGCCAAAAAGGAATCATCTGTATTATATATAATTATATATATTCTTGCATCAAATTCAAATCTAAGTCGATTTACCTATGTCCGTCTGTCTGTTGAAAACATTCTCATATCTACAATAATTATACAAATTCAATGTTTCTTGTGGCCTTAAGAAGCATGTTATTTAAAACCAGCTTAATCTGCTTAAAAGCAGTTATAGACTGATATCTGAGACAATCTCGAAATTCCAATAGAGTACTTTTCTAATTTTGTCATCAAAATGTAACTGTATTTAAAACAAAATTTGACATTGACATACAGCTTATACGTACTTCATCATTGCACAAAAATAATCATGAAAATCGGTTTAATACAAAAAATTATAATATTACATATGCAAAATTTGAAATTTTTTTGAAATTTGGCTCAATTTTTAACTGTCATGAATATATGTCATTAATCTGACCAATGCCTATATAACACTCCTTCCCAGATAACAGGTTTGAAATTATAAAATTCTTATATGAATATGAATCAATTAAATTTAAAATCGTCAAAAATTTTCTTACTGTCTTGATTATGTGGTACTTTTTTGCGAATATCGTCTCATTTAAGTCTGATTCCTTCATAATACTTTAAACTTTTGAAATTCGGTACAATTATTGCAAATATATGCTATTAATTTAAGGCTCCTTCCCAGAAGAGGGTTTAAAATTTATTTTAACTGTCTGTAATATATGTATCTAGTTTGACAGTCATCGAACCATATTTGGTCATGATACCTTTATAATCCCACTTTCTGAAATAGTATTTTATATTTTAAAGGTTCTTAGATATGAACGAGTTCCATCGAAATTCAGACAACTAGATACCTGCATTCAATATGCATATCTAATTTCTTGAATATTGTCTCTAATATAGGAATTTTTTTAATATTAATTTTAAATAAAAGTGTAATAAAATACAAGTTCGGTACCTATATTTATATAGTTATATATCAATAATATGTTACCATAATTTACTATAGTTCTTACAAGGGCCATTTCCTGTAACAGAAGTTTAATGTAATTAATGTATTATAAGTTTTTTTGGGTGCAATATAGTAAAGCGTTAGTGGTGGAGAGTATTTTAGATTTGGCATAGATGAATATAGCAATCTTACTTGTTTTTTTTTAATATAATTGGGCCTAATTTCGGGAAAATAAACAAGAGATCCAAACATTGCACAAACTACGTTTATTCTCACGTGGGATCTTGATTCTTGTCCCTCATCAGAGGAAATGAAGAAATTCAATTTTTCTGAGGTGTTCTAAATATGTCTTTCTATATGTATAATTATAAGTTCTTTTATGTTCCTTACAATTTCTCAAAGCAATTAATTTTCTCATACAACACATATTAATCAGAACTAAAATATTTCAACATAAATGTGTACACTATAATTCTCCTGCACCAAAATTGACCTTTTTAATTAAAATTTCAAGAACATAAACATAAATGTTTACTTATCAATTAGTCATCTCAGAAAAACGAAAAAAAATCCATAAAAATGAAATTGTGTGCAAATGATCCTGTTTCATATTTCTCTTTCATTTCCATTTAAAGATTTGATTAACGCTTAAAACAATTATATATACAAAATATTTTCATTATACTTCTTTCCTTTCGTGCAGCTTGCTTTATGTTTTTGTATTCATTCTCAACAGGCTTTTGATTAAAATTAAGCCATAAAACAAGTAAGTATGCTACATGTGGCAATGTCGAATATTTAATGCCCTCTACCAATAAAACATGTGAAGTAACATTCACATATACACTCACAGTCGTATACAATATATAAAAGTTTTCTTATACAACAAGGAACACTAAATGGGACATAAAATTTGTTATATTTTTGGCTGTAGATTTTTTCTACTGAACCGATTTTTACAATTTATTGGTAAACATTTTAACAGAAGATTATCGATCTATATCTTTTAATTTTCTGAACCGATTTTGCTGGTTTTATGTAGGAAACTTCTCAGGACAAATATTCAGGCCGAACTTCATTGTGCTCTGTCAATTATTGTGGACAGAAAGACAGATGGACAGACAGAAATAGCTTAAGCGATTCAGTTTTTAATTTGATGCAAGAATATATACACAGTATGGAGTCTAAGATGATTCCTTTTTTAGCGTTACACATGAAATGACAAAGTTAATATACCAACTTAACCACTTGCGGTGGTGGAGGGTACAACAAGAATTTAAACAACAAAAATACTAAATTGGTGAACATTAATTATATTTCTTCAATTGTTATGTATGCATGTGTGATTTTACTTATTATGAGTGTAATATAATCTTATACATGTGTGAATGTATGTATGTGTTAGAAAATGTATGTTATGTTGATAATTACACCTATTTACGGTAAATAGTTGTACACATTTACATAAGTATATACATATATGTATGTAAATCTAAGTATATTTATGTTCTTTTTTTGTTTGTGTAAGTGTCGTTAAGCCCGTATTCCTGTGTTACGGTCATCAACATGATAAATGTTTTGCTATTAATGTCTAATGACAAATGTTTAGTTTTAGTTTTGATATGTTTATTGGTTTTGAGCGTGTATGTGTATTTATTTAAATATGTTTTCTTGTATGTACGTAATAAGATTTATGTATTTATTGCTAGAGTGAGATGTTAAAGTGTTGATATTAAAGATTTAGTGAATATATTTTAGGAACATAAAGTAATAACATGGAATAGTAGATTTCTTAAAATGAAATACCATTTCATTAAAGCAAATCAGATACTTAAAGCTTGCGAAAAATATGTACATTATATATTTTTGATCCCAGCAATGTCTTGGGTTTTCCAAAAGTAATGACTACAACATAAAAAAGTAGAGATTAAAAGAGTGGAATAAATTTTAAAAAATTTCATAGCTTACACAATCATCGGGAGTCACACTAAGCCATAAAGCCACAAAGTCCTCATACTAAAGTAATCAATAGAACGTAAAATTCTCCACTAAAGGCAACATCTGGTAATAATCTTTGTTCAACTTTTCTGCCTTTGAGGAATTCTAAGATATCGGTATATAACTTGTTTTCTGCTTAACCGATTTTAAATATAAAACTTCTTAATAAAATAAGGAGTGAGATCAACAGAATCTTAGCACACGCTTTTCCTTAAAACTTTAAACCAAAATATTATTTCACTTTTTGTCCTCAAGTGTATACTAAAGTTATTTAATATTTTTAACAAAATTTAGTACCGATAGAAAACCTTACTTAAGTAGGACGAAAGGTCTACAGGATGTTTCTAACGCCAAAAAAATAGAAACATTTTCAAATGAGCTCGCAACACATGGAGTAGCAAAGTTCCTGACGGGAGTACTGCTAAAAATATTGAGGCCAAAAATGGAGCATGGAAATCAAAGTCAAGTTTTCTAACAAAATATACTTTCTGTGCAACAGCTTGAAGCAAAACCAACGTGGAACATAGTTGATTTGATATTGAATAATTTTTTTAATTTTTTTTTTAATTTAAATGAAACGTTTTTATATTTGTAGTGAAATAATAATGTACATATTACAATCTTTCGACATTAATATATAAAATTATACAACAATAATTTTGTTTAATTATATTTTAAGGAAAAACATTCTCATAAAACTGTGTTTAATGTGAAACAATGTTAAATTAATTTTTTTATCTATGAAACAAAATTTTAACTGCAGAGAGAGAGAATTTTTATTTTAATTAAATTTACATTGATTTTTTGCTGTGTGTACCTAACGGATGACGAAACGTTTGTACTGAGAGATTTTGCGTTTGTACTGAGAGATATTGGGGTCTTGTCAAAAGGGGATTGAAAGAACACAAAAATGGTGACCAAAGGTGTGATTAACAGTAATGACAACCTGTTCCAGCAAACTTAGAAGAGTATGAATTACTTATATTAGTAAATAAAATTAAGTATACGTCTGTACTACGTACTTAGATACTGTTAGCAAAGCAATAATTAAGGCCGACTACATAATGTCTTACACTAATATATTATTGACCGACCATTGAAGAATCTAATTTTATGATTTTTGCTCCTATGAAGTATACTTTTTTAAAATATTTTCTTCATACTCACATAAACGAGATATTTATAAAATTTGTGGCATTTTCGGAAGTTATATAACGGCTTTAGGATATTATGCACCGATCCTTAGATTTTGGTGGGCTGTTTTATGGTTGTATAAATTTTAAGCATATAGAATATATCATCACAATATTAACAAACTTTCGCTTTATTAAATAATTTTCTGAAGTGAGCTTGGGAGCTACGTTTATGTGTGAACCTATATTATAATACTTTATTTATTTTCGCAAGGTTTTTTAAAAAATTTCCATTTCTTTAAGTTCTCTGAGCTTAGAATATCAAATATATGTAGGAGCTACCTGAAATACATAGGGCCAAACCTGACTAATTTTAATAGGCTACGTTCTTGGGTTAAAATAGCCATTAAGATTTTTTAAAAATCCATCCTCTAGAGTGTTCATAACACAAAGCGGTCCCTTTCTTGGAAATAATTCCATTACCTTGGAGATTGGAAGAGCATATGTTTCTAGATTTTTTCGCGACCAGAGAGCGACCACTTGCTCTGAGATCTCGGTATAGCCTTAGATTTGTTCTTTTATTACTTAAATACTCTGGAATAAATAAAAAATATAAATTCTATAAGAATTAAGATATAATTTTGAAATTTTAGTATAATATAGAATAAAGAGTCCTTAATTTAGCTATGTAAAAATATTCCCACTTTTTATTCCAAAATACTCAAAATTCCAATCCGGGAAAACTTGTTTAAAAAATGAAATTTTTCAGTAAATTGGACACGCCGCCATTATAGAAGAATTGTCCCACTACACTAATAATAATAATAATAATAATAATAATAATAATAATAATAATAATAATAATAATATTAACGTTTTGGCACCACTATGCAACTTTTACATGGACGTTTGTCTATTTGGCTGGATTTAAACCGATTCAGAAAGTGATTCTGAGTTTTAAAGTTACATTCATCAGCACAAAGCATAATATCGCAACCTCCTATTGTTGTGTAGGGAAGTGTATAAATCTTCAAGATCTACACAACTTTTAATTTGTTTAAATTTTTTTTACACTTTGCTCTTTTATCATTTCATATATTTCTACGATTTCCAAATTTTTAAATGGGCACCACTCGACATGAAGACACTGTGAACTGTTAACTATTGACATTTCTTAGGAATTTTAATATTTGACTATTTATACTCTATACCACCATAGGTTGTTGGTGTATTATGCCTTTGAGTAGAAATTGTAACGGACAGAAAAAATTGTGTTACCACAACTTTTAAATAAACTGTTCAACTCAGGATTATTTTCTAGGACGATTTAATAATGTCCGTCCTTCTTCAGGTCCAATGAACTTTAGGCAAAAATGTAGTCCTCAGTTATAAACCTGTCTTAATGGTTTTTTAAACGTGGCTTTTACTTGTTGAATTTGCCTCACTTTTGGGGCCACACAATAAGTAATGAAATCTTAAAAAAACTAAATTTAATTTTTTTTTAATTAAAATCTGATTTCCCTTTCCCATCGCCCTAGACCCTATCGGCACATCTATAAGTTATCTGGCAAACGGATTTTATAGAGTTCTTTTCCTTGTTATATATTTACTCTTTCTTTAGTTATAGAATATCCAAGTCTCTTTGAATGTTATAATTTCTAATGTATCATGGAGCAGTTAAAATCACTAAGCAAAAATGGGTGGAGTTATAATTTCTTCTAGCTGTCATAAAACGCCTTCAGAAAAAAATATTCCAGAGTGCACTAATCCTTCTTAAATGTCAAAAATATTATTTACTGCACTTTTAATCATAAACTAAAAATGGCTCTATTCGGGAGTGGTTCATTATTTTTTGGTAGTTATCACTTATTAGAACAACGTGGTGTAGAGTATTAAGTAGTTGGGCTTGACCAACTATAACTTCTAACTTGTTTTTATATAAGTCCTTTCTGGAATCGAGTTCTATACTGATAAAATGTAAAAAAAAACATTAATGTCTCAAGTGTAACCGCTTTTTTCTTTCTAACTTTTAGCTAAGATTTTAGAAACAACAACAACAACATAAAAAAACTTTTAATTCCTTTAAGAGGAAAACAAAGAAAAATAAGTAGAGCTAACACACAAACAGCTAAAATAGCTTACTTAACTAATAAAGAAATTAAATGTAATTTTTTTTATTAACAGAAAACCTGAACTTAAGTTGTCATTTTTAGTACTTATGAATACTTCTTGTAACCCTACACAAACATACATTGTAACCCTACACAAACATACAAACATTTTAAAAAATATTTTTGAAAAATATGAAAAAATACGGAAATACAAAAAGAAAAAAGGAACAAAGTGACAAGAAAGAAAAACTAAATCCCAGCACAGACACATGCAGCGCACTTAATACAATCATACTTAAACACATAAACATAAATAGTTATATATGTAGTTGAAATGTAATGCACACGTGTGTATGTTTGAGAGTGTTAGTTGGTGGTATACTTTGATGTTGTTGCTATTGGTGTTTTGTGACTTTTAAAACTGTAAATTCCCTGCGGTGTTGACGTCTTCCTGTAATTAAATTAAGAAATGAGAACAAAAAATCTTTTCTTTATTCAGCTCTTTTAGCAACTTTATGAAAGTATGAGTGTATGTTTGTGAGTATGTGTGTAATAATTTTTTATACAATTACTAATGCAAAAAAATGTTGGCGAAAAGATGCGCTAACACAAACATATAAAAATACTATCATACAACAAGTGTATGCTACAGTGATTATTTCTCTTTGGAAAGAAGTTATTTTTTATAAAAAATATATTTTTTATTTTTATTTTCCTTTTTTTAAATTTTACTTCATGTTTTCCTTTTTTCTTTTTGTTTTTATATACATTTTTGTATTTACTTTTTATTTCAATTTTTTATTATATTTTCTGATGCTTTTAAGTACTTCCTATGGCGTTCATTAAGAGTTTCAAAACGGAAGTGAGAGTGATGCGACATTTAAAAGATATTCATTCATTCATTCATTCATTCATTCATTCGTATAACCAAAATAAAAATAGAAAAATTAACAAAAATAAATGTTGCAAATAAAAACCCTTTTTTTTGGAGTAATGGGTGGAGAACAAAATTCACTTAAATGTACTGTACTATTAAAGAATTTGTAAATATTTTTATATTTAAGGACAAAAAGTGAAATAAAATCAAATGAAGTTTAATGAAAAAACTTTAGTTTTTCTTTCCTTTCAATTAACAAATGTACAGAAAACTTTGAACTGAATGTTACAAAAAAATAACCAGAAAACTTTCTAAATTCAAATATTAAATCATGTTTTATTTAAAAAATCTCTACGAATTTTAGATTAATAAGATTTGAAACAAATCTACATTTATACAAAAAAATTTCGAACACCAATAAGAATATCAGTTGAGCAGGTAAAGAAATGGGTTACTATGAAGCTCAAGATAATTCATATCATGTTAAAGAGAGCGGAAACAATTCCATTAACTTTTTTACAGTCATTTTTGTCACTTTGCTCGAACATGTAGCTCACTTTCTTTAAAATCTACAACATTTCTAAACTATTTTTTGCTCTTCAAATCCTTTTTAACAAGAGACTTATACCTCTCAGCTTCTGGCAGTTTTTTTGCCATAACTTCACATTGCAATACCATGAACTTTTTATATAATTTTGACTACTTTTGATCCTAAAATTTTTTTCATTATCCCTTTTTAGTATCAGCAACATTTTTTTTCAAAGGGAGGATACAAAAACCGCCAGAACATACCTTAGAAAAGTTGACTTCAATTTTCGTAATATATTTTTGGCCTCCAAATTTTTAGAGGCGTTTTTGTCAGGACATTTTCGAGCCTTGTATGTTTTTTAAACCTGCATTAGCTTTAACATTTTATATCAAATAGTCCGAGCTTATCGAGCTGCTTTACTACCGGATGTGTTAGAGCTCTTTTTTTGGCTTTAAAATACCAAATGGTGCGAACTATTCTTTCTGACTGATCAAGGTTTTTTTGACAACGGACAAGTTCTCACGTTACTACTTAATAACATTAGAAACAGTATGATGGCCGACTTTAAAAACTTGGCTATTTATCTTTTACCGAGTTGGGTTTTGTTAAAATGTGTAATAATTTAAGTACGTCACTTATTTTAATCAGATTGACTATATACTAATTTGTTTGTCATTAAATACAATGAAAATAAAAAAATGAGAATGCTATATTCGGCTACGCCGAATAAGTCTTCACCACAAATGCATGTTAGGTAAATTCACTTAGTTTCGTCTATACATATATAACATATATTTTTTTAATTCACAAGAACATTAAATAAGATATAAAATTAGTTACATTTTTGGCCATAACTTTTTTCTACTGAAGAAGAATTCACAATTTTACGAGAGTTTTTTTCTTGAATTTAAAGGTTCTCTCAGATATTGATCTATATCTTTTTTTGTATATATTTAACGGAATTTGCTGATTTTATATAGAAAACTTCTCTGACCTATACAATACTCAGGCCAAATTTTAATGAGCTCTGTCAATTACCATGTGTGCGTGCTAACAACACACATATAGACGGCAGGCGGACAGACAGACGAATATAGTTAAATTGACTCAGATTTTGATGGTGTCTAAGATTATTCCTTTTTAGCGTTACACATGGAACAACAAAGTTAATATACCCTCTTCATTAATTGTGATGGTGAAGGATATTTAAAAGCAAAAAAATACTTGGGTTTAAAGTTTCAATGAAAAACGTGTTTAGACAATTTTTCGATCTTATTACTTACAGCCAAATTTACCCCAATGTTAAAGTTAAGTTAAGTTAAGTTAAGTTAAGTTAAGTTAAGTTAAGTTAAAGACCAAGTTTTCGAACACATAAATTTGGCTATTTTGCAAGTATGTTATCTGAAATATCTATTGATTTATTTCATATATTTTTTGAGATTTTTACAACAGGAGTGAATTTTTTATGATAAAAATTCGTAAAAAATAAAAGTTTCTCTATATAAGGAATTCACTTTCACAATTCCTAAATTTGTAGGAAGTCCATAAGCATTTGGGTATATTAAACTTAAAAGCTTATATCTTTCATACAATTGTTGAGAAAGAACTGTAATTCTGTGGAAATCATAAAATGGTAGAAACTTATAATTTCAATTTGACACTCTATTTGCGCGAACAAGTCCATACATCTTATTTAATTTATCATAAGACCACAAATTTAAAATTCTTTTAAAACCATGTTTTATTTTAGAAACTAATTTAATTTCGTTGATTTTGAATTAGAGTTTGATAGTTTTTTCCTTCCGCATATACAGAATGCATGAAAATGATTTTAATTCATTTGTTGCCTTTAACATGTTGTTGGCATATCAATACGGCTTATCATATTAGTTTTTACCAATGGACATAAAAACCATAAAAACGTAAGAAAACATGGAACAGAAGAGGAAATCCTTCAAAAAAGGAATTAAATTAAGTAATCAGACAAATCAAAGAACCTACACAAAAAATCAAAACCTCTATTATATAATACAACACAAAAACAAAGAATAAAACAGGAAATAAAATAAAAAAATCAAGTCGAAAGCAAAACAAAAGGAAGTAAAAATGTTATAGTCGGTCAAGCCCAACTATTTGATACCCTACACCACATAGTTGATTGCATATTACGTGCAATTTTCTTTTGTGTTCTATGAAGTTTGAAGTAAATTAAATTTTAAAAGGATTTATAGTTGCTAGCAGAAATGATGGACCGGGCTTCATATATCAACTTTAGATTTTATTTATTTATGATTTATGCCCTTCAAAGTCATATTTGGAAGGTGGCTTATATGGGACCTATGAAAAGTAATAGACAGAGCCTCGCATAATTTGGCACTTCGATTTAAAATAACAAAGAACTTATATAAGTTGAAGTTCTTTGAAATCTTTAGAACTTTTATGACCTTAAAACCATATTCCGTGACGATTTTTATGTATGGGAGCTACCTGAAGGCATACAGAGGGAATGACGGGCATCGTTAAATCGGCTCAAAAAGTGATTCTGAGTTGAATGGTATACTTACAAGTGGATACTGCACCTTTGTTTCTGTATCTTACAAACATCAGCACAAACAAATAATATTCCAAATACCTACATTTGTGTAGGGTAAAAACACTAACGGATTAACATTTATACGGGCTGGTAATGGCTTAATATTTGGTAAAAAATTAACTAAATATATATGTAAGTACGTATATAAATATATATGTAAATCGTATATACAATATATATGTGTATATAACCTACACATGCCTGTCATGTACATACATGGATGTCATGAAAAAGTCATGTTTTAACATATGTAAAACATAAGTAAAATTAAGATAACTAGAAGCAACAAATATTCCTTTATCTTTGAAAGATAAAAACGAAAGACAATGTGGAAAAAAACTGGTCAAGGATTTGTATGTCATGTTACGACAACCTTATGAAAGTTTTATATGTTTTTATATTTCTTCATGATTGACACAACAGTTGACTGGAACAGATTAGATTAGTTAAATGTTTTGACCCATTTTTATATGTCCAGATATAAGTATCATATATTAATAGTTTGTTAGGTTGTTTTCTATTGGTGATGTAAGAGTAATTTTAAAGCTGATTAGTTTGATTGAAAACAAATTTACTAGTCTCTATGCAAATTTCAGTTACAAAGTATAAATAATCTTGTTGTAATCGTAAAGCTTTAATGTAGTAATGCATATACGTATGAGTGATAAAATATTGCGTATCCGCATTATGTGTTAAAACCGTTCATATAATACGATTGTCCCTTTTCCATTTGAAATATGTAGAAATCAACAAATTATGAATCTATTACAAAAATTACGAATGTAAGGAGTGAGGTCGAAAAATTCTAAATACACGTTTTTCATTAAAACTTAAAAATTTTTCATTTGACCATTAAACAGGTTACCTTTGCAAAAAACATATTTGTTATCAGTTCAGTTTGATGTCCAAATAATGAACATATTGCTAATCTAATGAAAATTATTGACCAGAAAACTATTAACTATTTTCACAGCTTAGACTATTTAGTGCGAAAAATTAAGGGCTACACAGGTGTAGAAACATACAAAGCTTAAAAGTGACAGAAACACTGCTAAAAATTTGATGCAAAAAACATTGAAATTTAAACCATGTTTTCATAAAAATTTTCTTGCTGCATCATGGATGACGAAACGTTTGTTCTAGCAGTTTTTTTAGTAACATTCTGAACAAGAAATTTTAAGCTGCTGATGCTACAAGGAATATTATAAAAGAGTTTAGGACCAAAAATCTGTCAAAATTTCGCAAAATATTCTTAGTATGTAATTGCAGCTTTGCTAAGAGTTTTCCTATCATACTTTTATGTATAGCTTATCTCTGAAATAAAACACCGCGAAAAACGTCTTTAAACACATAAATTAAATAATAAAGTGTTAAACTCTTTTGCAGAAATCAGAAAAACGTGTTATTTTCATTATAAATTGACAAATTGGAATGAAATTTGATCGTAAGACTAAGCTATATGTATCTCATTACTATTCCAAAATTATCAAAATCGGCATGTACAAGAAAAGTTATATAGTTGTTGAAAATATGGATTTAGTATCTATAAAGAAATAATAGTGTTTTTGTTAAACCATTTCAATTAATAGTCTTTTTTCAACAAATGAGTTTTAATAAATTCTTATATAAATGAATTACTTTAGTTTTTACTTTAGATCTTGTGCCAATTTTGTAATATATTTTTAGACACATTTTTTTATAATTTCTAACACACGATTTTATATATATATTAACCACTAATGCTCCTCAAGAATTGGCAACAGTAATCATGTTATGAGCATTTTTTAAAACTCTTTATTAATTAACCAAGAGCGGGATATTAGTTTTGTCAATCTGCTTTCAAGACATAAAACCATACCTGTTCATAAATCCGTCGAAACTAATTGCTATAGCTCCATGAAGTTTTGTGTTTTTTTTATTCTTTTTTATGAATATTCTGAAAGAACACTTTTTTTAACCAGCAACATCGGTTCAATTTTAAAAAAGTTATAGATCGATATTAGAGTTATATAAAATTTTAGGCAAGAACTTGCCACAAGTGGTGATGAGGGTATATCATTTCTTTCCTTTCGTGTGTAACGCCAAGAAGGAATCATTTCAGACCCTACAATGTATATATATTATTGCATCATATCAAAATCTGAGCTATGTCCGTCCGTCTGTCTGTTGGAAACAATCTCACATGTTCGAATTCAATAAAATTTGGCCATATTATTTGTTATTGTCCTAAGCAGTTTCTTATTTAAAACCAGCTTATAGACCGATATCTGAAACAACCACAAATTTCCAAAGAAGAGCTTTACTAATTTCTTCTAAAAAATGTAATTGTACTTAAACAAAACTTTAATTTTAACATACAATTGTATGTATTCCATCACCGTACAAAAGATCATCAAAATCTGATTAACCGAAAAAAAGTTATAGGCTGTAATATGAAACATTTTGATACACCCCAAACTCTGTGTGTCATATGGGCCGCAATTTTCAATTTGCTGTAATTTGTAACATATACTTATTTTGATACAATAATAATTTCAAAGAAGCCATATTATCCCGGGGTCATTGTAGCCAGCTCCCATATAAGGCCCCTTCCCGCAATATGATTTGTAACTTAGAAAAATCTTAAATTTGAACCAATTCTATTGAAATTTGGCACAATTAATTTTCTAATTATTTTAAATATATGTTATATTTTTTTTACATGGGTCTATATACCTCCCATACAACGCCCCTTCGCGGAAAACGAGATTGGCGTTATAAAACAACTAAATAAAGACCAATTCCATTGGAGTTCGGTACAATGATTTTTCTAACTATTTTCAATTTATATTTTGCTGCAGCTTCCATATCAGGCCCCTCACCGAAAACAGTTTTCAGCTAATAAAACTAGTAAATAGAGATTAATTTTATTGAAATTCGACAAAATTATTTTCTAACTGAAGTTATTATATTAATTTGCCCTATATCGGTCCATATCTTCCTATAGCTCCCTTATAACGCGCTTTCCCGGAAAACGGTTTTGAGTTTATAAAACTATTAAAAAAGGACCAAATCTATTGAAATTCCAAACTATTATTTTTATTGGCTGTATTTGGCAAATATTGGTCCATATTTTGTTACACTTAAAAGATATTTAAACTTAAAACATATCTATTTAATTTGAGCACTATTTTTTGCTCTTAGGCCCTCTTTGCAATTTGGCCCCTTTCCAGAAAAGGATTTTAAATTTGATTATTTTTTAAACTGTCTTTAGCATATGAATCTTGTTAAAAGTATTAGCGGTGGAGGGTATTTAAGATTCGCCATAGCCCAATATAGCATTCTTTTTTGTGTTTTTTAAGAAAAGGACACAAAAACGGTTTTTATATTCCAATGAAATATTTTTGCTCTTGAATAAATTTTATGAATCAAAATTAACATTGTTTTTGTTTTTGAAGTAAACAACAATTTTAATTTTACGAATATGACTCACAAAACATTATGATGCATAGTTATGGTCTACATACATTCTCATAAAACACTATGTATATGTATGCAAAAATCTCATGCTAAAACGTTGTTTACAGAGAAAATGAGGAAAAAAATTGTAGAAGAGAAACAAAGCAACAACTTAAAATAACATCAATGAACAAGGTTGTTAACTAAATTGCAAAGATTAAGTGTTTCGTCTATGAAAAGTGCTTTTTATACGTAAATGAGTACTTTGAATAAAGTTTTCCTCTTTAGCAACAGTATCAAGTACATTCCTATAACTAAACACACACTCACATATGAAAGAGTATTTGTATTCCCTGTATGAATATTAGGATTGAAGAAAAAAATAAGTAAAATGATTGTAAGTAGAATGAAGATATAAATATTCTGTAAATACAGTTGTTTGTATTCTGATGTCTAAATCCATAATTCTTCTTAGGAAGAGAGATAAAAAAGTGGTCTAGAAATGTTTATTATCAGAGAGAGAGAGTTATATGTTTTCATATATAAATCTGTTTTTTTAATACATTTTGTAATAACTTTATTGTTGTTGAACCATTAATATTTTCCATTTCATTTTTGTATAGATTTTTCTTTATATTTCTTTACTTAAGATTTTTGTTGTTGCTGTTGTTTCTTTCATTTTCATTTTTTCATTAAATGAGTTTTATTTCTTGTAAACCTGTATGAAAAGTTGCATTCACAATTATAATTGCTTTTCTAACTTTTTCTATTGGAATTGCAATGAGTGGGTTGCCTGAAGTTGTTACAAGATAAATTTACTACTTTATTTGAAGCCACTATTATATAGTGGGCCATAATGTGGGACTATTTTAGAATAAAAAGTAATATATAGAAATATAGATAAAAATTTTTTTACACCCTCTACCACCACCAGTGGTGATGAGAATATATAAACTTTGTCATTCCGTATGTAACGCCAAGAAGAAATCATCTCATATCCTACAATGTATATGTATTCTTGCATTAAATCGAAATCTAAGTCGATTTAGCTTTGCTCGACCATCTGCATATTGAAAAAATTTTCATGCGTATAATAATTGTCCGAATTCAAAGAAACATTGTTATTGTCGCAAACAATTTTCTATTTAAAATCTGGTCGGTTCATTAGCAGAAAAAGTTATACCGATATCTGAAAAAATTCAATCGAAATTTGAACATTGTTTTCAATTTATTTAACTAATTTTATGAATATCGCATCTCATATAGAAAATTCTTTTTTAACATTATTTGTATATTGATATCTCTCCGAAATGTTTTTTGGAAGTGAATCTGTTTAGGAGTTTCATTCATTTATGACCGTTAATTCTTATCATAGCGCTTCGGAACTCCAAG
Source organism: Cochliomyia hominivorax (assembly GCA_004302925.2). Classification (NCBI taxonomy): domain Eukaryota; kingdom Metazoa; phylum Arthropoda; class Insecta; order Diptera; family Calliphoridae; genus Cochliomyia; species Cochliomyia hominivorax. Next base: position 48,425,380 of record PYHX02000158.1, read on the forward strand.
CGATTTTATTCCTTTCGCCATTCGCAATGTCGGTAGTAAAAATATTGGTGTCGTTTTTAATTTGGATAACGACGTTACTTTGCATACTTCTAAGCATTGAATAGTGCTGTAAAAGGAGTGCAAGTTTATGCAAATGGAAACTAGATTTATAAGTCATAAAAAATGGATAAAAATAATATCTCTGATTATATTTGTACTAATTCGAAATGCAAAAAATTAAGTACAGAGACACCATAACGAGCTTGACTAAGAGATATAAAATATTTCAAATTAGAAATAATCAAGAAACAGAAATGTGAAAAAAGTAGATTAAGAAAGTGGGATATTTTATCCTGGAGTATACAAAGATACTGAAGTACAAAGCATGGTAGAAATCATCTTCTCTATTCCCTATTGAAATAGAAGTAGTGCGATATAATGACGCTTATATATTCAGATCCATAGAGGCTATTCCCGTTTAAGCTTGTACATGATTTGGTGCAAAATTTTGTAAGCGTAGATGACCAAGAGGCGTAGTACTATAACTTTTAACAGATGGATGGCTCCAACTTGTCTTTACAAAACTCTTCACAAACTCAATCTTAATTTAACTTGATGCTCTTTCAAATGGTAAGCACATACTATTCCTTGTATTTTATTATTTTTAAACCCACTGTCACTATAAAATTTCCTCAAATCTTTCAGTTTTCTTCCTTGCCTGCATTTTACAGGTTTCGACACATTTCGAAAATGCATTCTTCGCTCCCCAACAGACGTTTACATTTCTTTCCTGTGAAATGGTTTCTTCTTATTTCGTTCGTACATTGCAATAATTTTTCATTTTAACACTTTTTATTTTGTGCCTTTTAAACCATTTTTCTTTCGACTCCTTATTTCTCTCCGAAAACTCAAGTAACTTTGCCATAGAAGCACAGTAGAATATTGTCATTATTTTTCAAGTCATATTGCAATATATTATTGCAACTGGTACTATTGCAACTCCAAGTGATGTTGTTATTTGTAGATTTATTCTCACCTGGCACTAAAAATAATTGCACTAAAATTACATTCCATTCCACATTTGTCTCAATACCAAACACCTTTTTCTCACTCTTCTTCTCTACAATTTTCTCCCCTTCAGTGTCATGTGTTGCATGCATTTCATTTAAGTTGCTGTTGTTGCCTGAAAGAAAAAGTAGGAAAATAATACTTTATAACAATTATCGTTTTTTTGTTATATTTGTGTAAGTTTGTGTATGTTTGTGTACATTCATATGCTTATATGGTTTGGGGAAGTTTATGGCTTTCAAATTCTCTGTTTATTTATGTCCTTAGATATGTATACGTTTATGTATAAATATGTATATACATACATGTGATTTTGTTTTTGTAATGAATGATAGACGTCACTTGTAATGTCACACTGTTAATGCGACACTAATTGCAAGTAACAACCTGGGAATTATATGCTCTTTTCAAGGGTAACATTTTCATTTCACATTTTATTTCATTTCATTCCGCCTTCCTAATGAAGATTGTTTTAAAATAAACTATAAGTCTAAGGGGTTCATTAGTAAAAGTTAATGAGAGTTTCTAATGGGATGTTCTTTCAGAATTTTTTTTATTTTAGAATTAAATTATAAATGAAAAAATTAAAGCTTTATAATTTGTAATGAGATAATATGTTTCTATATAAATGTATATAGAATTAGGTCTGTGTGTTCTCTTTAGCAGAGAAGCATTTTTAAGAACCTTGTTTCATAATTTCCTTTCAAAATTTGCTCCTTTTCCTAGCGTTGTTAAGAAATATAGGTATATCGATAAGATAAAAAAAATAATGAAAAGAATGAAATTAACAAGTCCATGTTTTCAAGGGATAACTAGGAACGGCACGCATGTTCTTGCTAACTAGCTAGTTCGGCAGTGGTGGGCAGGGATCTTGTTCCTGTATACCTTCTATTATATTACAAATATAAAAATTAACATGCGTTTGGATTGCCCTTTAAATAAATAAATAAATACTTCCTTAATTATTATAAAATAAGAACCTGTGAACATAGCTTAGATGATATTGCTATGGGCCTCAATACCCTCCCATCCGTGTTTCTTTTGTTGGCCTAAAATTAATTATAAAAAGAAACCCTAACACACTTTTACCTCGCCAAAGACCTTAAAAAGTTTCACAATATAAGACTAATAATTCATGTTAAAGTGAATTTAGATTTATTATACAAAGATTTCAATTCATATTAATCTAATTAAAAAAACTATATAAATGTCTTAAAACTAATTTAATAAAATAAATAATAATTTAATAAAGTAATTATGATCATTAGATCAATTTAGGGTTAATTAGAAACAAAGAAATTATCATCTTATTATTCTCTTATTAAGTTTTTTTAATATTAAAACTCTCTTTATAAATAAGAGATTAAAAGAATAACAGGTAATAATTCTCAAGTAATAATTTCTTTGTTATAATTATAGTAAAAAAATAAGAATGAAAATATCAAAAGAGACTTACAAAAACAATTGTCCAACGCTGCATGAAGGCCTTCTGCATCTCGATGACATTTGTATGATGATTTTTTTTTTTTTTTTGTAAATTGCTTTTGCTAATATAGGGTATTCAGTTAATAATATAAATTTAGGGAAATTTGCAATTCATACGTTATTGGGTCATTTTATATTAATTAAATTAAAAATAAGGATTAGTTTAATATGATATTTACGATAGGGGTATAAAACTAATATATTATATCATTATTTTGTTAATTGGAGTATTAATATATAACATATTTTTATAATATTTAATAGATATTTTGTTTTTCTAAAGAAAATAAAATGTTAGGAATATTTTTACGATAAAAAAAATATATTCGATATAAGGATTAATGTATAAATATAAATTTGAAATCCGAAACAATTTTAGATTTTCGCGACATAATTTTGATTATTTTTACAAGATGTTAATTATTGGTTTAATTACTTTTAAGACTTTAAAATATTTTACATATTTATTAGATAGATATGATAATATGTTTTTTTTGTGGTTATTAATTTGGAATATAATTAGAATTAAGTTGCATAATCACTTCATAATATTAGGAAACGGAATGATTAGTATAAGTAGGATTGAATTGCGAAAATTTAGTATATATATACGGAAAGTAAAATATTAATTCGCTGATGGTTGAATATTTGGATATTCCTTTATATGTCTATGATGTGGCTTTGGCTTTCCTGGTGATGACTTCCACTGACGTAATGCCAACATGTGGCATACACGTGGTCGCATACGGCCAGTTGCACACAGGAGATAATTAAAAGAAATTGGTAGAAATTTGTACAGATTGATTCTTCCTTTCTCAGTAAAAACCTTAACAGATATACCGAAATATGGATTTCTTGAAATATTGTTTTCTTCTTGAATAACAGCCAATAGTTATATCACACAATAGTACTTCCACGTTAAATTTATAAAAATTTAATTCACTTTTTAAAAAAAAATATGTAATTAAAGTGAAAACCACGTGCTGATTTTCTTCTATTTTTTTTTTTTTTAATTTTTTTTCTTTTAATTTATAAGAAATTCACTAATGTTTCACCTTTCGTTGCCAAATTGGAAAAAAAGAATTTTTCCTTGAGATGACTTATTATAGCTTACGAAAAATTTCATCTTCCTTTTCACTATGTTTCACTCAATGCAAAGCTGAGTTTAAAATAAAGCTTTTTTTTCTATATTCATGCTCTCCTTTTCCTCTTTTAATTTATCCATACATGATAAAAGTAATAGGTGAGATTTAAGTACTTTTTACAGCTAAACAAATATATCAGTGTTGGACTTAGAAAAACTAGGGAATTTTTCGTACTAATATTTATGAATGAAAAATTGTTATAATATAACATATAAATCTTGTCCACTTGTTCCTTACTCACTTAAAAAAATCTCTTTTGAATAAAGAAATGAAACAAAAGTAGAATAAACAATTAAATATGTAAGCACTTGTAATTAACCCTACATTGGTGTAAATAAAAATGTACAAATTTTGCAAATTTGAATTTTAGAAAAATTGAAGTATTACAAAACAGGTTTTGTGTACTTATTCCCAATAAGGAGACAAAAGCTGAAGTCAACATTTGATATCTTTTGCGTGAAATTTGCCTAAGTTCTTGCCATTCATGTCCTCGAGTTCATAATAACAAGAACCATGTTTCTTTACCACTTTAGCCTTTTCAAATTGGTTAGCAAGTTTGCTGTTAAAATGGTCAATTGCCTTAGACTGGGCAAAATTTCGTCGGAATACAATTTGTCCAATTTCGAAATGAACAGGTCTTGATCGAAGGTTATATGTTTTAACATTTCTTTCGTATGATTTGCGAATTTTTTCTTGAACTTTTTGTCGTAGTAGTTCTATTTGTTCATCTCTTTTCAATTCTGTATACGGTGTTTCTAATAAATTTAAATTTCTAAGAAGTGCATACGATTTTCCATTCGTGAGCATGTTCTGGCCAAATAGAATAAAATACGGAGAAAATCCTGTACTAGCATGAACAGAGCTGCGCAATGCACAACTTATAGATGATAAGTTTTCATCCCAATCCTTTTGAGAAGGCTTTATATATGCTCGTATAGCAGCTAATACAGACCTGTTTATTCTTTCACTCGCGTTTGCTTGTGGTGAGTAAACGGCTGTTAAATTATGAAAAATTCCGTATGAATTAAGAAAATCTTTAAATAAATTAGATTTGAACTGAACTCCATTGTCAGTTGTTATGCTTTCGGGAACTCCGAATACATGAAAAATACGTTTCTCAAGAAATTCTATTATTATGTTAGTAGTAAATTTGCGAATAGGTTCAAGAAAATGAAATTTAGAGAGGTGGTCTAAAACTACAATTATTCCTGAATTTCCAGAAGATGAACGAGGGTAAGGTCCTAATAAGTCCAGGAATAATTTCTGAAATACTCTCACAGAGTTTGTTTGTTGACCCATAGGTGGTCTTAAACATTTATTTGAAGCTTTAGTTTGTTTACATACATCACAAGAGGATATATATTCCGCAACTTGTTTTGCCATTTTTGGCCAAAAGAAAAATGTTTTTAGTCTACTAAGAGTTTTTCCAACTCCACCGTGGGAGCATAAAGGATGATCATGAGCCCTTTTTATCAAATCTAGTGTCATAGCCGAGGGAATCCATAATTTCCATGATAGCTCTTCCTGTAATTGTTCTCCTGAAGCATACTCACAACGTTTATAAATCAAATTATCTATCAGTTTTATATCTGGAAGATAATTACATTTTTCTTTAATTTTCCTATACAACGACAAATATTCTTGCGATTGAAATTCTTTAGAATTCAGATCTATTTCAACTGAATTTTTCAGCTCATTAACATACAAATCATTTAGTGTTAAGTTTTCTATTGTCTCATTATTTTCAGAATACATCCGTGATAACGTGTCCGGTACTATATTCTGGTTTCCTTTCCGATGACGTATAGTAAAATTAAAACCTTGTAATTTTAAAGCCCATCGTGCGAGTCTTCCATTTAAATCAGTTTGATTCATGAGCCACTTTAGAGAAGCATGATCAGTTACTATCTCGAACTCGTGTCCCTCAATATATGCTCTAAATTTCTTGACAGCCATTACAGCTGCAAGACATTCCTGCTCTGATACCGAGAAGTTTCTTTGAGCAGATGTAAGTTTATGACTCATATATGCTATTGGTAGTTCATCCTTGTTATCATTTATTTGTGCTAGAACAGCCCCAATCCCATATTTGCTTGCATCGCATTGTATTGAGAACGGACGTGAAAAGTCTGGATTATGTAAAACCGGAGCAGAACAAAGAGATTTTTTTAGTTCTTCGAAAGAAGTCTTAGCTTCTTCTGACCAAATGAATTTTCGATTCTTCTGTAACATGTCGGTAAGAGGAGTAGTTACAGTTGCAAAATTTCGGACAAACCTTCGATACCATCCACAAATACCTAAAAATCTCCTAAGTTGGCGGACGGACGTTGGTAATGGAAAATTACGAACTGCTTGTACTTTGTCCGGATCGGTTTTAATTGTACCATATCCTATTATATGACCTAAATATTTCACAGACTTTAATACAAATTTACTTTTCTCTATATTTAAGGTTAAATTGGCTTTTCGCATACAAAGCGCTACTTCGTGAAGTAGTAAGATATGTTCGTCAAAAGTTTCGGTAATAAGAAGAAGATCGTCTAAATAAATAAAAACTTGTGTGCGTAGATGTGCAGGTATAACTTTGTCCATGAGTCTCGACATCGTCTGCGGAGCATTACATAACCCAAATGGCATAGTAACAAACTGGTATAAGGGACGACCAGGCACGGTGAAAGCGGTCTTTTCCTTAGACTTTTCATCTAGTGGAATCTGCCAGAAGGCATCCTTAAGATCAAGACTCGAAATGAATTTGGCCTTAGGAAGCCTGCTAAGAATTCCATCGATTAATGGTAAAGGATACGCATCTTTTATTGTAACACTATTCAATTTCCTGGCATCAAGGCATAGTCTTACCTTACCCGGTTTACGTATTAATGCCACTGGCGACGACCATGGACTTTGTGATTCTTCTATTACTCCAAGTTGAAGCATACGATCTACTTCATTGAATAATAATTGTTCTATTGCAGGTGAAACTGCGAAATGTCGTTGCTTAATAGGTTTGTTCCCAGCTGTATCTATCTCATGTACAACTAACGATGTCCTTCCTAATCCCTCTTTGGAGAATGAAGGAAAAGAATTAATAGCTGAATCTAACTTTGACTTCTGATTGTTATCTAAAGTATGAACATTCTCATCGTTTTCTATTTCGTTTAAATTACAATCCTTAGTATCAGTAGTATATTCAGAAAATAAATCTTTCGCTAAGCCAAATGCTCGAACAAAGTCAGCACCTAGATACAAATTCTGTGTCAATTTTGGAATTATAAGAAAATTTAAGTATTTGGAATTCCTAAGTTAACTACCTACTGTAGAGTGGCTAGTGCCATCAGCAGTTTTCAAATTAACCTTAAATTTTTCATATGGATGTTTATTTTCCTCTATAAATTTTCTAGCATACTCTGATGAAAAACAAGACACTGAAGCGCCAGTATCAATCATACCAACTACTGTTTCATTAAAAATGCTTACAGATACAAAAGGTCTAATATCGTTTTCATTCATACTAGAAACAATGGCTGAACATAAGTATTTTCTATTATTTATAACTTTCTTCCAAAACTGTCTCAATCTTCTAGTACTTCTCTTAGTCTTTCTGACTAATTTCCTTTCATCTGTCTCTCCAAAAAAAATTCTATCTCTAATTCTGTTATATTCTTGTAATCTTATATGATACGGCTTCATAAAATGTGGAGTAACATTAGTTATACAACGTTTTCGATGTTCTATTAAATTGTTTTCATTATCAGTATTACAAAGATTTTGTTCATTATCATCTAATAAATTTAATTGACGTAGGTCGCTATCTAAATTTGTGTCGACTTGGACACCAATTGTTTTGGTTTCATGTTCCTTTGATAGTTTTTTGAAAATTGATTACATTTTAAACAATTCGGTTTAAAAATATTTGGAGTGCCACAACCATAACAAAATATTCTTCGTTCTCCCAGGCAATCTTCAAAACGATGACCATTCTGAGAGCAATTCCAGCATACTATATCTTTTATTTCTTCTATGTTAATGGGTACGGCTAATTCTTCGTCAATACTACCAGCATCTAACTCCGAAACAACTTTGCGTGGAACAAAAATTCTATTAGATTTATATTTGTTTATTTCTTCCTCCAAAATTTCATGTTTTCGAACGTATTCCCTTAATTGAGAAATGGACTGTATATCAAAATGAAGAAGCTCTTTACGAACCTCTGGTCTCAAATTTCTTTTCAAAATTTCTATCAATTCATAACTATCTATAGGATGTTGTAGACGATCAGATATTTGTAGAACAGCATCATAAAATACATCAAATTTTTCTCCTATACGTTGTTTTCTATTTCTGATTTGTTCTTTTATATCAAAATCGGTCCTTCTATCACGAAATTGGTTTCTAAGTTCATTACATAGAATCGTCCAATTAAGATTAGTTGTATTCCTGTGAAAACGCCAAAACCAGTCGACTGCCTTTCCGCAAAATAACAAATGAATATGTCTACATAATAAGCCAAAGTCTGAACGCAAACTTTGAATAGTCAGAGCTTGAACCCGATAAATAAAATTGTCAACAGATAAACCATCTTCTTCCTGACCACTAAATTTCAAATGCCATCCAGATATAATTGAAGAAACCTTATCTGCAGATAAATCGAAATTTTGATTTGAGTTTTCAATACTTTGTCTATCAATTGTATTACTTTGTAGATTATTATTTCTAAAATTAAAACTTTCTCTAGAATTTCTATATTGATTTCTCTGTCTGAAGTTATTGTTCCTGTTATTTCTAGTATTACGATTCTGATTTCTATCATTCATATTAGAATTTTCAAAACTAGGTCTATCATGGGGAAGTGAGTTTATATTAAGCGAAGCTAACTGAGTTCTTACTGCTTCATTAACTAAGAATTGAAGAGAATTATCACTTATATTATGAGAATCGAAATTTTGTTGTCTTCTCTGTAAATTTGTTTCGGAAATATCAAGTATATCGATATTTTCCGTTATATTGCTATGATTAAGTGTAGGAGTATGAGAAGTTTCATTATCAAGTAAATTACGTCTAGCAACTTTTGGTCTAGCACCTCTGTTACTAAAGCTCTATTTGTAGAAATTGGATTTGAAGTGGCTTGGTTATCAGCATCAGCCAAAATATTATGAGATTTTAATTTGGTTTGTCTACATGCTTTGCTACAGACAGGACAAGCTTGAGTTTCTTTAAGAACCTCTATTACACATTTCTTGTGAAAGATATGATTACAAGGTGTGGAAACAACTATGTCGTCTATCTCATAATCTTTATTACATATGGTGCATTGTCGCTTATTTGAATTTTCGACCAAAGCTGTCAGATTTTCATTACTATGGGCAAGAGCCATGATAACTCAATCAATTTAAAATAAATATAATAATGATATATAAATTATGTGAAACTTTTAATCAGGTCTTTGGAAAGAGTGTGTAATTGAATATTAAAATATAACAAAAAGTGTGCAAGTCTTATTTCAATAATTAAGTTGTCGGATATGATCAATAAAATTAGAAAGTAGTACTGCATATATTTAATATAGAAGTGGACAGTTGATGACTAAGAAAAACGTTTGTCAAACAATTGTAATTCCAAAGCTTTTATAATAAATATATCAAAACCATCTTCTAATTACATTGAACCATACCTAGAATATATTTCATTTTAGAATATACTAGCATAACAAAAAGGAATAAATAACTTCTAAAATCATAGTGGATAGTAATGATTTCAACGACAATCAAAAGACTATATTTCCTAAAATGATTAAAGAGATATTTAATTCTTGGTATATTACCAAATATATAAAACAAACACAAAGCTAATAATATTAAAAAAAATATATTCATAAAAGTACCTAAAGTAATTTGCGAACTATGATGTTATTAAAATAGAGACGCCTAAAACTAACCTCTGCAAAAATTTTACGCATATATTCTTTTTTTTTTCAGCAATTTCTAGTTTTAGGGCCCCACGTTGGGCGCCATTTTATAATTTGTAATGAGATAATATGTTTCTATATAAAATGTATATAGAATTAGGTCTGTGTGTTCTCTTTAGCAGAGAAGCATTTTTAAGAACCTTGTTTCATAATTTCCTTTCAAAATTTGCTCCTTTTCCTAGCGTTGTTAAGAAATATAGGTATATCGATAAGATAAAAAAATAATGAAAAGAATGAAATTAACAAGTCCATGTTTTCAAGGGATAACTAGGAACGGCACGCATGTTCTTGCTAACTAGCTAGTTCGGCAGTGGTGGGCAGGGATCTTGTTCCTGTATACCTTCTATTATATTACAAATATAAAAATTAACATGCGTTTGGATTGCCCTTTAAATAAATAAATAAATACTTCCTTAATTATTATAAAATAAGAACCTGTGAACATAGCTTAGATGATATTGCTATGGGCCTCAATACCCTCCCATCCGTGTTTCTTTTGTTGGCCTAAAATTAATTATAAAAAGAAACCCTAACACACTTTTACCTCGCCAAAGACCTTAAAAAGTTTCACAATATAAGACTAATAATTCATGTTAAAGTGAATTTAGATTTATTATACAAAGATTTCAATTCATATTAATCTAATTAAAAAAACTATATAAATGTCTTAAAACTAATTTAATAAAATAAATAATAATTTAATAAAGTAATTATGATCATTAGATCAATTTAGGGTTAATTAGAAACAAAGAAATTATCATCTTATTATTCTCTTATTAAGTTTTTTTAATATTAAAACTCTCTTTTATAAATAAGAGATTAAAAGAATAACAGGTAATAATTCTCAAGTAATAATTTCTTTGTTATAATTATAGTAAAAAAATAAGAATGAAAATATCAAAAGAGACTTACAAAAACAATTGTCCAACGCTGCATGAAGGCCTTCTGCATCTCGATGACATTTGTATGATGATTTTTTTTTTTTTTTGTAAATTGCTTTTGCTAATATAGGGTATTCAGTTAATAATATAAATTTAGGGAAATTTGCAATTCATACGTTATTGGGTCATTTTATATTAATTAAATTAAAAATAAGGATTAGTTTAATATGATATTTACGATAGGGGTATAAAACTAATATATTATATCATTATTTTGTTAATTGGAGTATTAATATATAACATATTTTTATAATATTTAATAGATATTTTGTTTTTCTAAAGAAAATAAATGTTAGGAATATTTTTACGATAAAAAAAATATATTCGATATAAGGATTAATGTATAAATATAAATTTGAAATCCGAAACAATTTTAGATTTTCGCGACATATTTTGATTATTTTTACAAGATGTTAATTATTGGTTTAATTACTTTTAAGACTTTAAAATATTTTACATATTTATTAGATAGATATGATAATATGTTTTTTTGTGGTTATTAATTTGAAATATAATTAGAATTAAGTTGCATAATCACTTCATAATATTAGGAAACGGAATGATTAGTATAAGTAGGATTGAATTGCGAAAATTTAGTATATATATACGGAAAGTAAAATATTAATTCGCTGATGGTTGAATATTTGGATATTCCTTTATATGTCTATGATGTGGCTTTGGCTTTCCTGGTGATGACTTCCACTGACGTAATGCCAACATGTGGCATACACGTGGTCGCATACGGCCAGTTGCACACAGGAGATAATTAAAAGAAATTGGTAGAAATTTGTACAGATTGATTCTTCCTTTCTCAGTAAAAACCTTAACAGATATACCGAAATATGGATTTCTTGAAATATTGTTTTCTTCTTGAATAACAGCCAATAGTTATATCACACAATAGTACTTCCACGTTAAATTTATAAAAATTTAATTCACTTTTAAAAAAAATATGTAATTAAAGTGAAAACCACGTGCTGATTTTCTTCTATTTTTTTTTTTTTAATTTTTTTTTCTTTTAATTTATAAGAAATTCACTAATGTTTCACCTTTCGTTGCCAAATTGGAAAAGAAAGAATTTTTCCTTGAGATGACTTATTATAGCTTACGAAAAATTTCATCTTCCTTTTCACTATGTTTCACTCAATGCAAAGCTGAGTTTAAAATAAAGCTTTTTTTTTCTATATTCATGCTCTTCTTTTCCTCTTTTAATTTATCCATACATGATAAAAGTAATAGGTGAGATTTAAGTACTTTTTACAGCTAAACAAATATATCAGTGTTGGACTTAGAAAAACTAGGGAATTTTTCGTACTAATATTTATGAATGAAAAATTGTTATAATATAACATATAAATCTTGTCCACTTGTTCCTTACTCAATTAAAAAAATCTCTTTTGAATAAAGAAATGAAACAAAAGTAGAATAAACAATTAAATATGTAAGCACTTGTAATTAACCCTACATTGGTGTAAATAAAAATGTACAAATTTTGCAAATTTGCATTTTAGAAAAATTGAAGTATTACAGCTTTAATAAACAATCAGTGTAATAATATTATTGTAATAACAAAGAACTTATCTTAAATTTGTCGGGATATGTATGTTAGCTCTTTCACTTTGCAATTGATAATCATTACCCATTTGCACCATATATTTTAGTCCAAGTTTAATACTACTTTACACACTACTACCGAGATTATGCAAAAAAAGGCAAGTCCTTGTATTTTTCTCATTGCTGTTTGTGGACCAACGAAAACTATACAAAAAAAGAACCAACTTGAGGTTATGGATTGTGCATACACTGATGAATTTTATTATAATCGCATTTAATATTTGTCTCCATTTATACCCTATACCATTATAGGTGGTTGGGGTAGTGCACGTCTGCCCTCATGTTTGTAACTTACAGAAAGAATTTAAGTATACAGTGTGTAGTATAATTTAAAATGAATTATTAGAAGACCCTCCTTTCTCTTCTATGTATAGAAGTTGCATATTCTAGCAAGATAATAATAATAATAATAATAATAATAATAATAATAATAATAATAATAATAATAATAATAATAATAATAACAAAGCCTAACTCTATTGGAGTAGCAGACTTGCAGTCGAACTTAAGCCCAATGAAGAACTTGTTGGGATACATGACCCATAAAGTTTTTTTCAATTAAATTCCGAAAGTAAATTACAGAGCTAAAACTAAAACTCAAGCAAGTTTTGTCAAGTCAATGCCAGACCATGAAGTATATGCGATTGTAAGTTATACAAAATTTTAATAAATCCTGTGAGTTTTAGTCCGAAATATTTCTAACAGACAGAAAGCCAGACAAACAGACAGACTGACTGTCGGACATTATTTAACTTAATGGAGTCGGAGATAACTTCTTTTTGTCGCTAATTACTAATTACAAAGTTAATAAACCTTCAACTTTATTTGTAGTGAAGGAGGGTATAAAAATGTTAGATTTATAGAGCAAAATTGAAAAAATATCCCCCATCACAAGTTAAAAAAAATATATTAATTTTGTCATCCCGTGTTTAATGAAAGAGGGAAACATCTCA